>VZTM01015219.1:147217-174066 GCA_013400555.1 Jacana jacana | reverse complement strand
TTTTTTTTTTTTTTATCTTCCCCAAGTCCCATTATCAGAAAATAATTTGGACACTTGGAGCCCTAGTTCTGTAGGAAATTAATGGGACTGAAGAATTCAGACTCAAATTCTTGTAGACCTGAATTCCTGTCAAAGGTGGAGCCTGTGTGACTAGCCCGAGGTTGCACAGTTAATCCGTGGCTGTGGCCAGCTGAGAAAACAGGATTCTCAGCTGGTATAAATCAGAGTAATTCAATGAAGCTTGTTTACTGGTTTACCTAATTCATGCTGATTTCTAGCATGCATTCCCATTTCCCCAAGTCCAAAACTCTCAACTTATTATGCAAGCCATTAGGCCAAGCTGCTTCATTTATATAAAGAACATGAACTGTAATATTTGTATTATATTATTTGGTTGTGATACATAAATTCATTAAGTCTTTGATTTATTTTTTTTAATAATTCCCTTGTGTGACTTGCGGCTGGATGCACATAAAAACTCTGTGCAAAAATAAAAATACATGTTTTTCAACAGCTAGAATTGGCTAATCTTCTCAGTTTATTATGTGACTTCTTAGTTGTGGTAGAGTGAAGCCATCATTAAGATTATTGTGAAGAGCTGTATTTAATTACTTGCTAGTCAATACCAAGCCTAAATAGCCTGCAGAAGGATTGTTCTTTGTTTTTGTTTCTGGTTTTATTTATCAGTGACCCAGTTAAGATGAAATTCCCCAAAAGTCTGAATCAACATGTGAAGAGATCAATCACCTGTTTAAAAAAAACCAACGGGTTTTCTAATGGGAATTTTGGGAATTTGAGTGCCACAGTTAATTTTTCACACAAAAATCCCCCCACCCAAAAGCCAGTCACTATCATTTCCTGTTACATCTTATGAATGCAGTGAGTTGTTGCCAATGTGTTTGCTGGTTTTGCTCTGCATCCAAGGATTCTTTCATTATTGATGTTATTTTTAAAAGAGTACCAGTCTTCTCCATTAAGACACTTCTGCTGAATTAAAAGCAACTGTAAAAAATAAAGTGTTAACAGGAGACAGATGTCTGCAAGTCATTACGACAGTCAAGTAACATCTGAAAAAATCACGATAGGGTTTCCAGTGTAACCAGCATGCTGCTGTACACATGATGAATGCTGTGTCTGCAGTATGTTATCAGTATACTTTTCCCCTCCCTTACAGAGCAAATTACTGACAAAAAATATTTGGTTTGCTTCCTCTAAGTAGTTGAAGACTTTAGCACTGGCCTCAATGCAGAGACAAGGTTAAGAGTAATATCAGTGGAACTGTTGTTATGAAAGATTGAAGAGCAAGATGTTAGAGCAGTGCCAGCTGTCTGCTTTCCAAATACCCTATTATCATAAGGACTGAACACAAGGTTAACCAGACACACCGGTCTGGCAAGAGCGATGCTGCTGTTTTGTGAATGGGACGTTCTTTGATGTCCTGATGACTTTCTCCGGAGGAAAATTTCCACATCCCGTTCTTTATCCCTTTTCCTGGCAGTCTGGTGGTTGGCAGTTGGAGATAAACTCTCTGAGGCTGAGAGGTGCTGAGCGCCTGCAGTTAGTGCCGAAAGCAACAAGACCTTGCGGATACTCCTGGGCTCTGAGGGTTTCTTCTGTTGTGTCTGCAACCCACCACTGGGCCCAGAGGGAAGGACTATGGTGCAATGGGGAGGGGGACAAGGAAGCAGAACTAACTAACCAGGCAAAGTAGAAATAACCAGGGTGAGGTGAAAGAGTTCAGAAAAGTGGTGGGCTGGAAATAGTGAATGATTGAAGGAGGGGAAAGAAACTGTCTTGTGTCTGTGTGCCTAGCTAGAGTAGGGGAGGATGGTGGGTACGTCTCTGCAGTGGCCTATGGAGACCCAGGGATCGAGGTTTCCTGTTTTGAGAACATGCCCTTAAACCCTACCCCAAAACTTACTTAATAGGGTTTTGCAGTCTGCACATAGCATTACAGCTATGGAAGTGCTCAAAGGGGGAAGAGTGCATGGAAGCCATGCTCTGATCGCTGCCATTCCCAGCTTAAAACTCAGGATTGTAGTGCTCCGCCTTTTTTCCCTGATTATTTTTGTGAGGAGAAAAAAACAAAACAATCAACCCATATCTTCAAGATTTCTTTCTCTTACAAGCTTCTAACTTTCTGCCCTATTGGAGGTTGTCATTTTGTAGGAGAAGATTCTTCAGAACAGTAGAGAAATGCTGATGTTTTATGCAATGGTACAATTAGAGTCACTGGTGCCACAGAGCATCCTGGGAAAGCTTGAATTTGCTAATCATTCTGAAATATTGGTGTTCACTCAATTTTCACTCATTGAAATCTCTGCTAAAACTGCTACCGGCTTCAGTGCGACTGGCGTTGTAAACCTTACTCTGTGCACACAAGTGTGGCTGGTTGGAAGCTGTGCAAGAGCAGCTACCTCCAGCACGTACGGTTTAAAGTGTAAGGTTGATCCCTGCAGTAGAATTACATCTATTTTTAAAAATAATTCTGCAATTTGTAAGCAGAGATTACAGCTCTAATTTAGCAACCATGTAACAATTTAAATTGGACCAGAAAAGAGAAACTATAATTTAAAGATATTTTTTTTATGATACAAGTTTTCTTCCTTTTAAAGTAAAAAGCCCTTTATTCTTGTTTTTGTCAAGCAACGTATTGAATTTGAGAGTAATTTATGGAAAGTGCTGCCAGCATGGTATTGCGAGTGCTCCACAATTTGAATTTAAACTGCTCAATGGGATCATTAAGACTATTATGCTTGCTTTCCAAAGAGTTTGAATTCAAAATGACAACTGGAACAAAAATATAAGATAAACTAAAGAGAAGTCACACACTCTTTACATGGTGGAATTTTTCTGCCCTCGAAATATTTCATTGAGATCAATGCTCTTCAGTCCTCTCCTGGAAAAAAGCTGGTGTTGCTAGTTTTAGTTCAGTGCTCCTGAGTGAGTCATCAGGGATGAGCAGCAGGGAGCTGAACCTGTGACCCATGCATCTAAAAGCATTACATCTCGGCTGCAGTAGCGGAGAGAAGCAGCTTGGCTGCACTGAGCGGCACCAGGCTCCTGCCCTGCTTGTCTCTTGCCTGCAACAGAAGGGGTCCACAGGCATGACAGACACAGGTCCAGAGTTTTGCTTGGCTTGCAGGTGTGTTTTAGTCCTCTTGAGTGAAAGGGAAGATTGCCATTCCTGATTGTCTTAATTTGTCAAACTGAAAATTAATACATTCCTTACGAACGTGAAAGCCACCCAGCATCAGTTGATATAAAAATTACATATGGAAGCTGGGGAGGATTGATGGCCATAAGCTCAACACTATCACTTTGGTAAATGGTCTTGTGCAATCAGGACATATAACAGAGGAGGATGGGGTGCTATTGCATAAGCTGCACCTGGAACTTCCAGGAGCCCAAGTCTAGGAGGTACAAAAGCATGTGTGTATATCAAAGAAGCAGCTTCTGTCAAAACTGGGATGGATGCTGAACTTAGCTGACCCTCTTGAAGTCTGCATCTGTTTTTTCACTGGCCTACCAGCTGTTGTAGAGGATGGGTAGTGCCTTGTATTTTGTCACTAGACAGGAGGAAGAGGTTCCTTTGTGGTGGAGGGGGGCAGGGGTCAATGACCTCCTTTCTAAACTGGAATTAGAAAGAATGGGGAGAAAGCATCCCTGTATATCATGCCTCATCATTTCATGGAACTCCTCTGTGGAGACTCAGAGGCTCATATCAAAGAGGCCAGGGCCAATTCATCTCAGTGTGCAACAAGGACAGGGCAAGAAATCTATAAAACAAGTTTGTAAGAGAAAAGATTCCTAGTGCTGTTAGGAGACTTGAGAGTATGTGCCCTGCCAAGAATTGCACTGGGCTCACCTTGGTGGAGGATTCTCTGAGTGAGACTACACACTTGTCTGTGGAGGTGGCTTAGAGGATGAAATTATTCTTTTTCTCAGAGGAGCAGGATGTGCTTGGCTAACTGGTCCAAATCACTTCATGGGATTAAAGGTGTAGCACACCCTATTTTCATCCTGCAGTTGCTGTTTGCCTTCATGATGTTGGCTGTTGCAAATGCATCTGGTTGATGTTGAAGTAGATAACGATAAGATCAGGCCACACCTTGGGATAATTGACTTCCCAGAAAGCTGAGCAGTGTGTTGCTTTAGAGGATGACTAGCTATGGATTGTGGAGGTAACTTGATGCTACCATGATAGCAGTATTATGATGGGTATATTTCTGGAAAAGTTACCATAGTGCTGGACAACATCTTAATAGGTATGTGTATTGGAAGATCAGGAGTGAAGTGCTGATTAACTAGTTCAGTGATGTCTTAGTAGCTCAAAGATTTGCTAGGAGTGGATGGATCATTTCTCTCTCCTCTCTACGGTTCATCTTTAAGAATGTGTCCTTATTAAGTGGAGATTCTTCCTCCACACTTGGGCTTGATTGAGACTGACATGATGGCATGCTAGCATCCAGATCTTTCCTTCTGCATGTGTTGGCAGCCATAACTTGAGTTGTATTCTTGTCTCTGCATTGAACTTTTAAAATAAAGGCATTTTTCATATTTGATTTTATGAAGTGAGCATTGATTTATTACATGTATAATCTAGGAAAAACTATACCATGGGAAACGCTGGAGGGAGTTCCTAGTGTAACTGAAATAAGATGGTACTGTGAAGGACCAGCTGCCATTCAGGGAATTTCTTACCCCACAGGGTGAACTGTACTGGCAAACTGCGTATTCTTAGGAAGAAAATAGTCTCCCTTTCTGCACGTTTTTATTGGCTCCTGGCTATACATCTGCTTATGGATCATACTACAGGAGAGGGGATGGTGAAGTCATTTAGCAATGATTTCTAGCTGTGTGTTGAGATTTCCCTTTAGAAGGTCTCTCATCTTCTGTGTGCCTTTGAAAGCAAGCAGAAACAGCTTATAAGGAAAGAATAAAGTCTTATGCACCGGCACCTTGCAGCAGTGGGAAAATCTTCCTCATTTGTGGTCAAGTGTAGATGTGGGTATTAGATGACAAGCCATGTCTGGCACTTTTAGCATTCATCTCTGCTTTTCTTTCAATTGTACTTCACCACCTTCTCAACAAACTATTTGCTGCTTTCACCCTTTGCTGAGTAGCATCTAGAGATACCAGTGTAATAAACTCTCATTGTGGTGTGTTGGTGAAGGACGGCAATAGCTTCTGCCTCTAAAAACCTTCCTGGTAAACAGCAGCCAGGCTGGAGGGAGAAGCAGCGGCGTTACCTTTGTATTGCAGAAAGAGAACCCACCCCAAGCACATTAAATGCAGTTTGTTTAGGGCATGGGCCTCCATTGCTGGAAGCCTTCAAAGACAGGTGAAGTAAACATCTGTAAAGAACAGTTAAGATCTAGTCAAGCCTTCTCTAGGCAGGGACAGACCCAGGGGTATTTTCTAGTCCTGCTTTTCCCAGTTCTGAGTTTGAGTGACCAGTGCAGGACCACAAACACAGCCTGCAGTGTGCAGCTCAGATCTTCCATGTCCTGGTGCTCTGCCTAGTTGCAGTTTAGCCTGCAAAGGTCTTCAATTGAAGATGCTGCCTTTCTTATCTTCCCTTCCTCAAACCATGGCTGTTTAGGGTCTGGGCATGAACACGAACAAGCTGCTGAAAGCTGAGCGAGGGCTCTTAGAAAACCCAGGAGGGTGGGAGGTACTGTGAGAGTGTTCTCTTCCATGAAGTCCTACTGCTTGCTTGTAACCCTGCATAGTTATTTGTCAATTCAAACTGCTGAAGACAATTATTTTGGAAAGGCTGTGATTTATTGGAAACAAGGCCTGTAATTGAGGTGTGGTTTTCCATCAGATCCATGTATTATTGAGTTTGCTCTGTTCTTCCTAATGCAGTGATGTCAGTGCTGCACAGTGTCCAGTGAGACAAAAAAAACCCAAACTGGAACTCACTGAAGTAAGTACAGGGTTAATATTTTTAGCAGACCCTTTTGATCATTTTGCACTGACAATCCTATGCCCTCAGAGCTGCTGATAAAGCACAGGCCTTGCAGCCAGGGTGTGATACCTGCCAGTAACAGAGCTGAATCTGTCCTGGGAGGGATGTGTTTGGATTTAGCAGGTATGATTTCCCCTTAGCAGCCTTGCAGAAAACAGAAAGTCTTGTCTTGCTTGCTTTCTGAATCCAGATGCCCTTTTACTTCAATCCAGACAGTGATTTGCAAGCCTGAGTGCCAGGGAGGCGAGCGGGCTTTTGCAGTGTGCCACTTCAGCCGTCTCCTTGGTGAAGCCACACTCCAAGGAATTAGCTCTGGCAAAAGCTCAGTCTGTGAGTCGATCCTCCCTCTAGCGTCCTGCCTCTGTTTCTTCACTCCAGGAGAGCAGTTTGCCTGCCTGCAGTGTTTGTTTGCAGCAGAGGAAACTGTTTAACTTGCTGTGGCGCGCACACAAACCCCAGTGGGCTCGGTAGATTTCTGGTTAGAAAAAACAAACTCATGCCAGCTTAGGGAAAGATCAACAAGCAGGAATGATGGACAGGAGAAAAAGGTTATTGATCCTAAGAGTATGGTGAGTGTTTGGTGCTCGTGGAGGGTCAAAACAAATTCTGAGTATGTTGCTTTTTTCTCAGCTGCATTGATTATAAACCTGTGGGCCAAGTACAATATTGACAGAAAAGGTAAATCATCCACTGGGATATTTTGGGCAGAAAGAAGACCGGATTGTGGCTTAACTCTGGTGCTGTAGCGTTTGCTGGGGACAAGAGATTACTGTGCATTGGTAGGTAGAAGCTTTCACAGGAGGAGAGAGCACATTGGTTAATGTAGCCAGCAAGACCCAGGTGTTTGCACCCATCCCTGTGAGCATCATCTGTACAAATCAAGGCAGCGATGGCACCGCGCACATCAGAGAGCATGGAGCTGGTGGGGCATCTGGATGGTTCAAAATGAGGGATGAGACCTACACAGCATTGGCCCTGCTTTTCCCTGGCTGCTGTTTTCTGACAAACGTTTGACACAGAAGCACCACATGAAGTTTTTCACAGCAACTTGGTGCTGTAACCTTCTGAGCAGACTTACTGCCCAGCACTCTGAGGCAATGCAGTATGTGCAGGGAATCAGAAACTGGTGGCAATCTTTACGTTGCATGCCCATGTTTCCAAAGGCTTTAGTTGTTGTCAAAAATGGAGCTTCAAGGGGAAAGAAAACCAAACTGAGAACCCTTGTAACATCTTTGGTTGCAGGTATAAAGCAGGGATTCGATAGGCTTCTTCAGGCTCAGCAGGAATGTGTTTCTGCAGACACTCGGGGTTGGAAAAGATCTCTGTATTGTTTTGATTTTTATTGTCTTGCTGAAGTTAATCTGTCAACATGTGATAGCTCTTTGTATTTACATCCTTGCTATTTGACTCTTGCATGAAGTGGCCTTTTGTTGTTCTCACATTCTCACGTTACCTAATGCTCTTTATGTAGATATTTTTTCAAACTACTCTGAAAATCTAAACAAATAATGGTTATGGGGCCCAAAACCTAAAAGTTTCTACTAACCAAACCCGGATATTTTCCTTTGCTTATGAAGGGAGATATAGGAAGAGGGGGGGCGGGGGGGAAAACCAGTGTTGAAATGTAAATTAACTTTTGGATGTTATCAGGGATTGAGATTTTGAGTATGAATATTCCATTAGCTCCTGACAATGTAGTTTTTTGTTTAAGGACGTGTTTGAACCAATACACAGTCTTGGCGTTCCACCAACGGAGGTATCTGTGTAAATGCAATCTGTGTTAAAGCCAGACAACACTTTTAAAATTTATTTAATATTTCCTACAGCAAGCCATCTGTGACTGGCCATATTTTAGGAAGCAAGCAAACATCACAGCAATATTCTCCACTCTATTTGAGTAACTTTTAGACTTTTAAAATTAAATGTGCTGCCAAATATTTATGTTCTGTTGTGAAAAGAAAAATATTTGTTTGACATCTCAGTCTCTGGCAATTTGCAGTCAGTTGCTCCTCTTAGGAGCTGTGCTTTTCTTGTGGGTAGTGTAGGGCAAAAGCAGGGTATGGGCATTCCTGAAGCTGCCTTCTGGGCTTGCTTCTCAGCAGTGTGTATGAGCAGCTGTAGCACATGATGGGGCTTTGCTGGGAGTGTGAGAGGTTGTGCCCTAAATCCTTGCGTGGAGGATGCATGTGGGACTGGGGCAGGTTGGGAACCAGGTTGTACCCGCTGTTGGTAGGTTGGAGGGTGGTGGAATGACCACTGCAGCTCTCCTGCCAACATGCAGAAGGCTTAAGAGTTCTCCAAAAAGCCAAGACACTTTGCAAGATCTCTTCAGTGCATCTGCCACAGACACTGCAGCCATCACCAAGGCAACCAAGTTGCCAGAATTTAGTAGCAGCAAGGCAGAAGGAAAAATAAGTGATGGCCCTAAATCATGGCTGGCAAATGCTACTGAGGCTAAACTGCCCTGATGGGGCTGAGCTCTGCTCTAAGTACTATATGCCCTGCTTTTAGTAATTATTTTCACAATTTTCTTGTATTTTATCCTGTTGCGCAGATTTATGGCTGGCTTTAACTTAATCACTCTCAGGTAGTCAAATGCATTTGTTCAAGGGTTCAGAAATTGGTGTGATCCTCTTGTTACAGAGAAGGGCTAATAAACAAATATCTGAAACAGTCCTGAAATAATGAATTCAATTTTGGAAAGGCTGAAGTGTTCTAAAGAGTCCCAGGTGGCCCAGCACCAATTTTTGCTCAGTACTCATTTGGAATGGTCCATATAACTTGCCTGTACTTGCCACCCTGGGAATACTGCAACTGGCAGAAGTCCAGGTAAATCACCAGCACGTAACCTGTCTACGTGTGTCTGTCACTTATAGTATCAATGTCATATATAGACTGCACGTTTTCTTGCTTATATGACAGAAAGAGATCCTTGCAACATAGAGAAGGAAGTGAAAGCAGTCCTGATTTGCTCTATTACCTCTGACAGGTTTACTTTCACTGTGGCATGGCAATAAGATTAAAGTTTTATAGCAATATCACCTCCATTCAGAAAAAAAAAAAAAACCCAAACCCATAAAACCTCTTCTCTCTGCTCCTTAGATTTCAAACTCTTTTATAGAGCTTCTGCATCTGTTAATAAAATCCTTAATTCATTTTGAACATTTTATTGTCACTTTGGATAAAAGTTTAATCAGATAGAGTTATTGCCCTTCTAATATTCCCTTAACCTTTGCATTTTAGACTTAGACCATACCAGTTAAATTTTAAAATCACTTTTTTATAGACTTGAATGCCCCCATCTCTGTTTTAGAGGGTACTTTTGCACAGAAATACCATAGTCTATCTTGAGGTCATGTGAAAACTTAAAAGGCTCTAATGTGAGCACTGCTCACTTTCCACTGAAGTGTCTTGCATGCCCTATTAATTACTTTAATGGTGACATGCTGGTTTAAGGGAGTTCTTTATTAATACCACTAAATCTTTTTTTATTGTTGTTTAAACGCTTTTTCTTTCCTTTATGTAGATGTATTTAATCCTTTCTGTCTTTAAAATAAACGAGTGCATAACTCCACATGAGGTGTTTGACACTTCCATTTTGCACTCCTGGGAGGTGGTAGAGGAGCATTTTGCTCTCCTGACTGTAACGTCTGCATCCCTGTGGAGAGGTGCACATCTGTACTTTTGTCTGTAATCATGCGTTAGATTATTGTGGTGGAAGCAGTTTTTAAAATCTGGTATCTGTCTCTCCAGAAATAATATGCAGTGAACTTGCTTTTACTCTTCCAGGATGCTGAGATTTTCGAGGTCAGTTTGGCTTTCTTGTTGAAAAGTGCAGCACTCCCAGTTCAAGAGAAGACTTGCTTATGTTTGAGCCCTTTCCTAGCAAGGAGGACACAATGATTTTCTCTTAGTCTGAACTCTTCAAGTAGTTGTATTCTAGTATTTCATTTTAACTTTAAAGTTGTAGAGCATTCACTATACCAGTTTATTTATAGAGTAGCCCTTTT
Source organism: Jacana jacana (assembly GCA_013400555.1). Lineage (NCBI taxonomy): Eukaryota > Metazoa > Chordata > Aves > Charadriiformes > Jacanidae > Jacana > Jacana jacana. The sequence goes on along the minus strand of VZTM01015219.1, from coordinate 164,082 downwards.
ACTGAACTAGCTAGCTGGTAAAACATTGGCATCTGTGCCTGCACTTGGAATTCAGTCTGTCAGATTTGTATTTTTTTACGGTAATACCCGTTAAAAAATACGGTTTTTTTTTAATCTGTATTAGGTATGGGAAAAATTGTCTTGGGGACCTGGAGAAACACTTTCAAAAGCACGTAAATTACTTGCAGCCTTTTATTCTGATCGCTCACTCTTGACAATGAGACTGAAACTGTTATTACTAAGTAAAGAATACTTTAGTCACTTTTGAAAGTGTCACCTCTCCAATAGCCATTGATGGTGGTTTCACCATGAGACTCTCCCACATTTGAGATCTATAAAGAAATTTCACTGGTCTTAAAGAAAATCACAATGGATTATTGGAGAACGAACTTTGAAGAGGTTTTACCAACCACAACTAGGCTTTTCTTTGGTGAGGGGATAGCAGGTTTGGGCCCAGGGGTCATCTTTTGTTTCATATGGGCAAAGTAGGAAAAGTTGTGTTATATTGTGGGGTCACACAGACCTGCACTGGAAGAATCCAGAAGCCTGAATTTGGTCTGCAATTACTTGGCATTTGTCTGGGAAAGGTATTCCTTTCTGCTGTGGACTTGCCCTGAGGTTTTCCAAACCACTCTGCAGTTATCAGTAGAACACTTTGCTGTTGAGTGGGCAAAGCCTTTTGCTCACAGTTGCTATTTTAATTTTGGGAACAGGTGGTCTACTCATGCACTTACATGGTACTAAATGGTACCGTTTGCATTTTCAGTTTTTGCTAAATGGCACCCTTTGCTTTTTAGAATAAGTAGTTAATTAAATGGCAAGGCTAAGTGCTGTTTGGCAGACCATGGGTGTAGAGTCACTCTATATTAGACAAGGGACCTGATCCTGGAAACCCAATTAGTCTGAGGTATGCTCCCACTGATCCCGATTTGAATGTTTTTCTTTCTTTGGTATTACTGGGAACTGAATCGGAGTTCTGGTACCCAAGACAACGTGGTTCATGAAAGTGTCAGAGGCACAGACCCCATCTCATACAGTGACTTTCTTGATTCTGTGAGGAATCTAGACTGGCTACATTAACAAAGTTTTCAATTTCTAGTTTTTAAAGTTGAAGGTAAGTAATGAGAATTCGCATGAATTTTAGTGGAAATTCCCTCAAATTATCTGAAAAGCTGAAAAGATACTTTTGTTTCCCCCCTTAGCTTGTGTTTACTTCCCTTTTCCCTTGTGAATACCTTGTTTATTTTTTAAATAAATAATCATATTTTAAAGCAGTGTAAATAAATTGCAAAGTGTGCTCCAATGGGGTGGATAAATATATTCCATCTGCTGGGGAGTGATTATTAAATAATTCACCAGTGGCAAACCCAGGAGTGGTTATCCATTTCCCCCTCATTCATGGGTAATTTTTTCTACATCCCGTAGGAGCTCATTATGTTTTCTTTGTACATAATGTTTAATAATTTTTAAAATCTGGCAATAACCCCTCCATCTACAGATTTTTCTTCTTTTTGCAAAATATTTGTGCATGTGTATGTGTTGGCAGAGGAAGGTATTTGTTTCCTTTCTTGCTTTTTTTTTTGTGTGTGTATTTAGAGAAGGTGAGCACTGATGTATGAAGTGAGGCAGGGAGTTGGGAAACAAATTTCCCTGTGTGCAGGGGAGTTTGGTCCTGCACGGATGGTGGATGGGTCACATCCCTGCTCTCACACTTGTATGGAATCAGTGTAAGTTCAGGGCTGCAGCAGCAGTCAAGGTTTAGCTTGTACTTCAGCATTTATAAACAAAGGATTAGGAAGGAAGGAGATGGAGCAGGGCATGCATTTGAAGAGCCCTGTCATCTTTTCCTCTGTGTTAGGATGAATTTGGTTGTCTTCTAAGGAACCAGAGTGAGCCCAACAAGCCTGGCTTGTGTATAAGCAGTAAGCAATTACCTGATGAAAGCTGGAGCCATATCCCACCAGTGTAAAAATTGCCACAGATAATGTGGATCGGTGGGCTTTGAGTCCAGCTTTAAGGGAAGGGCTCAGGTCCTCCGGGTAACTAGCAGACCCAAAGGCCTCTTGTGTGGGCTTTGAGCAAGCTGGGAGGAGGACTGAATGGGGCTGGCACATACTGGGAGGCTGTACAGTCAGCAGCTGACACCTCTGGTGCTGGATCCTGTTTTCAGCAAGGTTCACGTTCCCGTAACTGCGTCTGCATCACTGGGCAGGAGGTGAGGGACCACCATCCTGTCCTGCAACTGCCCAATGCCAGTGCCCAAGGTCTTGTGGTCAGAGCTGGGCTCTCCCCCAGGCTGCAGGCAGATGTTTGCAGTTAGAGGACAATCACTATCTTGGTGCTAAAATGTGTAATTAGCCACAGGAAATTCTTTCCTCAGCTGATGAAGACAGGAAGGTAAAAGTGTCTCTTAATGCTTTCACTGTTTTTCTAGGGAGTTGGGTGAATCCGGCTTCACTCACAGAGGGGAATAGCAATCCTATTCCCCAAGCAGGTAATGCTCTCTGCTCTTCCCTCACACATGTCCAAAGGTCCACACTGTCAGACAGAGAGGACAAAACCCTCACACTGAGAGGCAGAAAGCTGTTTTCTTTCTCTCCCTCTCTTTCACATTCCCTGTAGGCATTTGCAGACTCCAGGTTTCAGAGGCAGCTGGGCTCTGTCCTAAGCAGGAGCAAACAGCTTTTTCCTGGGACAAAGAACAGATACAAACAATTTGGTTTTGGCTGTAATTTCCAAATGATTCCTGACTGGAAACTCCTCATTTTGTTACTCTACTAATCCATTCTCCTAACTGAGGTACAGTTGGGGTTTTTTGGGGAGGATGGGGGAAGAATGGCATGGGTGTGAATTAGCTGAGCCTTGAAAATGTTGCTTGTTTGAGAAGAAAGGCTCTTCTTTCCTTCCCAAGACACTTCACAAGCTCATATTCTGTGTAGCTTCTTCACAGTTAAAGCTGTAGTCAGAAAAACATTTACCAGGACTGGTTTCTGTGCAAAACATGAGTTTTGCTACGCTCAGTCTAGGATTGAAGTGTTGCAACCACTGAGGCTGGTGCTCACTCTGGGCTACCTTCTCCATCTCATTTCCTGCTCCAAACGGTTGGTAATTTTCACTCCTGGCCATGATGTGCAAGGATGGAAGAGCCATAGGGAAGCTAATATCCAGGTAAAAGACCTGTGGTGAGTGATCAGATTGAATATGAAGTCCTAGAACAAGTAAACAGTGTGTTCAGTCCTATATGCATTACAGACACACAGAAGAGGGGGCTAGACCCTGCAGAGCAAGGACTGGGAGGATAAGCTGAGGTGCGCCATGCTGTAGGAGAGGTTGTGTGAACTCAGGGTTTGCTGGACTGCTCTAACTTAAACCTCAGGAAACTGGGAAAAAAAAAACAGAGCTGAGGACTAGAAGGGTGTTTGAAGGATATGGCTGGAGCTGGGGAGTACAAAATTACTGCCATGATGGCTCTTCCGTGCCTGAGGGTCATCCTTATTAATGTAAGCTGCAATTCTCAGCTGTACAGCACAGGAGACACCTTGGGTCTGCAGGCAGAACGCGACTTTGGGCACTTTCATTGGGGATGCCATTTAATTCTGTGTTCATTGATGTCCTTGATAGTAACCAGAACTGAGCATCATCGTTTGAAAGCAACAGGACGGCTAGCTCAGTTCTCTAGAAATCTGAGCTCAGAACGTAGATGCAGATAGAGATATTTCCATTACATCTTCTTTTCTTCTCACCCACGTGTTCTGCCTCTCTCCATGTGCCTTGCTGTCTTCAGGTCTCTGGCTCCTACTTTTTGTGTGAATCTTCTGTTATGGCTCTCCAATTGCTGCCCTCTTGCCCTCTCTGTCAAGCATGTTGAGAGTGAGAGAAATGGTTGGGTCAAATGACAGGTGAAGTCCAAGGGCCAAGCTGGGAAGATGGTGAGGCTTCCCCACACCCTGTCCCACTGTAACCTCAGCACCACTTCATGCTGCTTTTTCTGTAGTGGTTTTGCTGGCAGCACCTCTGCCTAAATGCACAGCAAAGACCCTGTGCAGAAGACTCCCATCGCAGGACACAGGCTCTGGGTGCTGACACAAAGCCTGTCTGCTGGGCTGTAATGCAGTGTAGCATGTATTACAATGTGCCGTTAAGAAAAACTGTAGTTGCCAAATGTTTCTGTTTTTACATAAAGCTATTCCACCAAGGTTGTTATCTGATTTTCTCTGGTACCGAGAAGAGCGGTTGAATCAGACAAGAGACCTTGTGGGTGGAATACATTATGTCCAGAAATCAATCATGAGGTAAGGTAGGAATAGAATCGAGTTTATTTACAGTCCGTTGACTTTTATAGTTAGCACCGTTTATTAGAGAAGATGAAGAAGAAGAAGAAAATTAAGCAGAGGGCAGGGAAATGTTTCTTTGTGATATTTTTGTGCCTGGCAATGAAAAGAGATGTGTGTACGAGCTGACAATTTATCTTCTGCCCTGAAGAGAAATGACTTGTTCTCAAATGGGCATGAAATGAAATAGCGCAGAACACGATAGGAACTTTTCTGAGCAAATGGGTCAATTTCCTGTCATTCTCTCGATAATTGTATGTAGAGCACACTACGCTCCAAACACTGGCAAATGTGATATTTTTTTTTTTTTCCCCCTCCTGTTATTTTACTCCTCTTGTAAATGGGTGGAAAACATATTCCAGTGCTGGCACTATTATAATCAGCTTTTGCCGGTGGCTAATAGCGGTCCATTTTGGGTGAATGCTTATTACCTCCAAGCAGTCCAAGACACTACATAATAACCCAGCACTGTGTAGATTGCTGCAGCTAGGAACAAGATGTAGTTATAGGTACTATATTGCGAGTGCCCCATCACAGCAGGAAATTCACTTGTCCCTTTATCTCTTCTTTCCTAATTGCAAAATAAGCCCTGATGCTCTAGCTGGAGAAGCCTTTTTTGCCTTCTGAAATTTTCTGGTGTGGTTTAGGGGCTTTCTGCCTTGCTATGCCTTAGCGGGTTGATTCGTTTTTCTCAGCTTACAGCAGACCTGGCTGTTACTAAGGGGGCATGGGTTCATGTCAGACTCACTGAGGACTCACTTGTAATTTTACTTTGGCTGTTGTTAATTAAAAATAACAGAAGTGCTATAGTAGGTATTCAGTGGGTGACGATCAGGGCCTCTCTGGCAAAATGGGTAAATCCCACTGGTACAAGTTAATACAATGACAGAGCTTCATGAGTGCTGTTGAACCTCAATGTGAGGAAGCCCTTAGGAAAATAAGGAGAGCGTTTTAGGGTTGGCTCCAAGGAACTGGATTCTGGTTGTGGGAATATCTGGATAAATCGCAAACACTTAATTTCAATAACTCCCCTCCCTCTTAACTGTAAACTATACATGACCTAAACTTGTCCAGTCCATCTCATCATGCATAGTATTGTACTCCTACTTGGAGGTAATAGGAAGGATAAAAACCCAATCCCAGCCTGATGAGGACTGCAGGTACCCAAGCAGTGATGCATCATCTCATGGGGCAACACAGCCCTATGAGAGCTACAATCCAGGGCTGCCTCTCCAGTGACTCAGGGACATGTATTCAGAGTTGCACAAGAAATGGATTTCAGCTGAAGATGGTTGGGAATAGCTGTTTTCACCCCACTTATCCCCCAAAAGGAAGATCTTAATCACATGTTTTGGAGAATGGAATCTAAAAGTTTTGAAAGAAAACCCTAGGAACAGATTTTTATTTTCTCCTCCCGCCCTGTGAAAAGTTTCTTCTCAAAAGTGTGTCAGGATGAGGCATTTCCCATGGAAATCTCCATTTGGGAGAGGAAATCAGGGGCATTTCTGAAGCTATGATTTTTTTTTTACCAGTTCTAGCTAGAGCCCCTCTGAGAATACCCCCTAGGGTCAGTGTCACCTGTGTATGCGGGACAGGCTTCACTCCAATACAGGCTGGATTGGCTCACAGTTTAAAAATGGCTATGAAAGTTTATAAACCCCAAATTTCTTTCTTGGCGGTTTTTGTTTGTTTACAGTAGGATAGAAAAATGGCAGCTTCCAGTAGATGTCTGTAAGATCAGGCAGGTCTATGTCTTTTATGTGTGTTCCTGATGCAAAAGAACTGGAAATAAGGATACCCACAGGACAGATCTTCCAACAACTTCTTGTGCTATGAGGAGGGGGAGGAATTCACATAGCAGACCCACTCCATGAAATCCATGCAAGCAGTTGCTGAAGTATGCTCATGACTGCTCAGTGGAGTTGTCCCTGCTTGATATATGTGTAAGGCTCCAGATTCTGCACAAATCATGAGGAACTGGAAGTGATCTCTCATCTCCATCAGCATGGAGCAATGTACGCTGTTTATTCCACCTGTTTTTGGAAAAGTGGAGCCCTGAAGGACTGATTCAGAAGCCAGTTATGTTCAGTATGTCTGGAGTAACTGCGCTGCAGGGGATAGGATCGGCCCGCTATAAAAGCCACTAGGGGAATCGGGTCAGAATTTGGCTGTGCTGCTGCTTCAACTAGGGAATATGATCTAGTGACTCTTACTTGGAGCAAGATACAAAAAGATCAATGGCAGAATTAGTCATTTTCCCATGTGTTACATAACAATCCTTTAGTAAACGTTCTTCTCCCTGGACCTTTAAATGCATTGCTTGAATAATCACTGAAGACAATGTGGTAATAATACGTTCCTTATGTGTTGGAGGCAAAGCATTTGTTCTGGTTTTACTTCTGCAAAATGTATTAAACAAGTTAGGTTTTGTTGATGTTTACACCCTGGGAACTGGGGGGGAGGGGCTGTTTTGGTTTATTTCACTACTATTTCTTTAAGGAAGTACGTTTTTTTTGTCTGATTTGGAGACAACTGGATTTCCGTTAAATGGGTCTGATGCCTGTGGTGGGATTCATCCCAGAACTTCATCTAGCTGTAAGCCACTTGCTTGGTCTGACATGAATGTCTCTTGGGAGCGATGGTGGAGACTTGCTGGTACCTCTCAGGGAAGAATATTTTAACCAGCTCTACCTACAACTCTCTTGCAATCGCCCCACTGTCTGTGTCACCTTTTGCTCAGTGTATTTAAGGCAAGTATCATCTGAGTACCTAGAAAGTAGGTTTTCTTCTACCTGTAGCTCCCAAGTGGCCTGGTTGTTTAGTCATGCTCTAATTCACCCTCATTCAGGGCTGGTTCCACCAGAAACAGCACTTCTGACCATTTTCTTTGACAGAGCCAGGAAAAGAAAGTGGAGGTGTGGTATGCCTAGACTGTTCTATGACATGTATGTGGTTAGGAAATGAGCCCTGGAGCTAAGTGACCTGGGCTCTGAAACCACAACTGGAGGGCAAAATCACCCCAAAACTACCATTTCTTTGGGATGTAGGGGAGATGCTAGTGGGAAAGCTGCTTAGAGAAGTCTCTTTGCAGCTCCAGATGACACCAGCATGCAGAAAATGCCCTAGGATGTGCAGGGCCAGAGAAGGTCAGGGAAAGGATGGGAGTGCTCCTCAGGAAAGATGTGGGTCAAGACTGCAACTGTGCACCCACCATGGGCTGTCAGCCTGCTCCTGCTCCCCGCTTGGAAGAGCACATGGCTGATACTGCTGACTGCAAAGAGGGTGGAAAAGGGAGAGGTGTGGTGAGTACCACGATGAGTATGGTGATGGTGGAGGGTGTGCAGCTACATGGGCCACAATACTACCCGTAGGGAAAATACGGGTTGAAGGGGAATGGCATGATTTCTTTGCCTGGCTGGCCAGGAGGGGGTTCTTATTGTCAGCCATGGATTTTACTGGGCTTGAAACTTGGATTAAAAAAAAAATGTCTGTATTAGCTCCAGACAGAGATGCGCCCTGGAATTTTGGAAACTTTTTCACTGCTGGCTTTGGGAGGAAATTTTGGCTTTCTAAGTTACAACATGACTGATATGTTCTATTTGTTTTTTGAGCATCTTTTTTTTTCCATGCTCCCATGACTCAAATCCATTTAAATTTTCCCTTTGAACCATGTGTTTGTAAGCTCTGGCTAGTCTAGTATTGTATTTGATATTCTGGCGTTAGGCAGTGGAGGATAGAGGAGTGTTTTTCCACTGCTTTCACAGTGGTCTTCAGCTCAGTGTTGCAAAGCACAACTTTTAGCACAATCCACCACACTCAGTTAGGCTCTGACACTCCCCAGGAGGAGCAGACATGGGGATTTTGATCCACCAAGGCCAGCAGTGCTCACTAGAAGCACTGTAAAGAGAGAAGCATGAGCCTTGCCTCTTATTTTCACATTTTTCTGGTCTAAAAAGTACCATCACCTCCCCTGCCTGAGTTTTGCTGCTCTTCTGTGCTTGAGCAGGGTCTGTCCTTTAATGACATATTTGGGGGTGCAGGGTTGTTCTTCACTCCACCCTCAGGTTATTCATACAGTCCCACTATTCAGAGCACTGACCTGAGATGTAGGATATTTGGGGCTGATTTTGAAGTGCAAGTTGGAAGGCAGCCCCTGGTCTTTCCTCCCCCTACCCTGCCCCTTCCCCTCCCATATTGCTCTTGCTTCCCCCTGGGCAAGCATTTCTGCTTGGCACAGGTAAATATTTGCTGGGCCAGAGAGAGACAGGCAGAGGAACTGGTACTATCACTGTAAGGTCAACCTACTTGATGGAGAGAGAAGACACCAGCCCTCCAGGCATGCTCGAAGAACACACTGCAGATCCAGCTCTGCAAGCAAGACGTACAAGGGCATGTCCCATTTGTGACTTGCCACCAGCACCAAGCCCCAAGCCAGCATTGAACAGTCAGAGCATAAACAGTTGTGTGAATGCCTGGTGATGAAAAATGGAGGCACCTCAGGGACCTTATTGAAAGCCTGCTTGTTTTCCTTTCCTGCCATCTGCACCAGCACCCTAAGGGCTCAGAGAGCTGAGTCCGCAAGCTTGTTTGCTCCCTTACGTGATGTTTAGGCCATTGGGCAAGCCTAGCAAGGCTCTCTGGGACATCCTCCCCACGTGAGCAATGTCACCATGGGGCTGCTGCCACAGCACTGGTGCCTGGTGGGAACACAGCCAGCACATCTCCTGATGCCTGGGAAAGGACTGGAGTCCACCTTGCTTTTTCAGAGCCAGATTGCCTACAGGGCTAAAAAGGGGTAAAAACTTATTTTTGGTTGCTGCTGTCAGCTGGTCTGGCTCTGATGCACTCATGTAAGCAGGCAGCATTTTCATGTCCGTGCTGTTTGCTCTAATGTGTTAAACAGCTGATATTTTTGCAAGGTTTCCCTAGTTTTTCCCTCCCTCCACTTCTCTTCTGTCTCTATAAAATAATACTGCTATAATCCAGTTTGACTCAGCAGGATCCCTTTCACGCTGGCTAATCCCCATATATAGGCATCAGTTCAGGGAGGTGCACCAGAATGCTGCAGTATTTTCCCTAACATTTTGTTTAACCAGGATGACATTATTCAGACAAATTAATTCCTCCAAGACGTAAACTTGTTCTGACTGAGTGCCGCAGCACCGTCCCTGAGAGCAACAAACCATGATCTGACATCTTAACAGCTCTCCACACGGTCAGGGGGAGTCTTACATAAAAGATCCTCAGCTGTGCATATCTGCAAGGTGCAGCTTCTTCTTTCTGTACTTAGATTTCTTTTCCAGCCGGTTTTGGTGACAAATACCATTTTTTATAAGTAGTGAGTGGGATCTGAAACACAAGCCATGGTGGAAAATGTCCTAGCATAGAAAAACAGAGGGTAGAGACTACCCTGCCCTCTGAAATCATTGCCAAAGATTTGAAAAATGGTGCTTTGCTTCTGTGACTACTCTTCTATTATGTGTTGAGTTCCTCTTGCACGTCTGAGCTACATGTTCCTACATGGGCTATACAAAGCTGAGATGCATGTGCAGCTCTGTCAGCTGTGTGTGCCAAATGGCAGTGCCTGTAGGAAGGGGAGAAAAAATGCGATCAGCCCTTCATAAGCCTGCCAGAAGGGGGAACTCCTGGTGTGCCTTGTGGGGAGGAGGCCCCAGATGGGAAAGTGGTCCTGTGGTGCTACTTTTAACCCCATATGGGGTATATATGGGGAAGTGAGATGCCTTGTGTCCCTCTGTGACACTATCTATTTGGGGTGGCATGGTGAGACCACTAGAGCTACATTCAGCCCTGAGGTTTTCTGTTCACTTTTCCTCAAAATGTTTTCCTGATGCTTGAGTTGCCTCTTGTGTTCTGTAATGTCTAGGCTCTTTTGCCTCCTCCTGCCCAGAGCAGTATTTTATCTGTTCAGGTGCCTAGCAGTCTTTTGGGTCGATGCTTCCATTAGCTCCTAAATCCATAATGCAGCAGGTCTCTGTGCTGGCACCAAGAGTGCCAAAGCTGCTGAGAGTCACCTAAAACAGGAGGAAGAAAATGAGAAATCTGGTTAACCTAAAGTAGTTGGGGCTAAGCTACTTGAACATAATCCTGGGTCCATATCTCACAGCTCTAGCTCCTACTCTGAACTCTTTTGCTGCCTTACGTTTACTTTTTGCTCAGCTTAAGTTGCTTCACTGTGTCTGAGAAATGGGTTAGTATAAGTCATTTGTTTCATCGAGAGTGACTTTTTGTTCATGGATTGACTTCAGAGTGCTTAGCTGAGTGGATGGCCATATTCCTGGGGTGCTAGAAGCTTCTCCTAGCTGGATTTCTCTTCTACACCTTACTATCTGGTAGGCTAGACAGAGCAGCCTGGGGAAAGCACAGTTCTTTCTCTGCAGCAGTGTATTATTGACTGGGCATTCCTAGAGGTTCCCAGTTCTCTGCTTTAAGTTCCTTAATGCAGTATCTTCACCATTAATTCAAGCTGAGTTAAGGTTACAGCAAATAAGTGTAACATCCAAAAGACCTAGAGTAATTAAAAAGGTTTATAAAGTTGCAACTTACACAAATGGGGTTGTGGATGCATAAAACTACTTTATACTTGGATTGGTTTCAGAGGTTCTCCTCGCTCTGTAGTGGCTGTGGCAGAGGCTTCCCAGTTTCTTCCTCAGGGATCTTCTGCGTGTGTTTGTCCTGGTTCTGTTTGTGAAAGGTCTGGCCTTGGAAACGCACTTTCTTTTGTACTGTAGTTTTGTCTTTTGTGGGGATAATCAGTCTCCAAGCTCTCTTCGTGCTTCCAACCTGAGGATCATCTCAGCCCGGTGGTTTTGAGTCCATTCTTTGTTGCAGAAGTAGGCCTGACCAGTAGCTTTGAAAATGCTGTTACTCAGACATGCCTAAATGCAACTACCACTTAGACAATAGTAACCAGAGTCAGATTGTTGCTTTCCAGGGGCTTGCCTGACTGATTAGCAATTTTTTTTTTTTGCCTGTAGTAAGGCAAAATATTTTTTTCCTTCTGTTGAAGCAATTCTTAAATCTTTCTGCAGAACCATTTATACACTGAAGTTTTTATTTCACAGGGACGTGTGGAGTAACTACCACACAGTATATAAACCCCGAAATGCTATTAAATCACACAGCTTATTAATGGCTTCGCTTAAGGCTCCCTGTATGGTAACCAGGCAGCCTGGAATAAACCATCTGCCCCCCAGACACGTGTTTGGGGCCAGTGCAACTGTCCCTACAAGAGAAATAACGTGAAAGAGCATGGCTGAAATATATTCCTAGTGTGGTTTTGCAGAGCTGTTAGTTCTGATGGTACTTGATGCTTGTCTGTAATCTGTTATTAGTAACAAAGGAAAAAAATAACTGCTGATAAAATTAGTGGATTAATAAGGTGTCAGAGCAGTAGAATGGAGGATCATGGACTGATGAGCATCCTGGACTCATTTGAGCAAAACTGGTGTAATACACCCAACTGTGAGGCCATCTATCTGTGCAGGAATGAAATCTGGCATGTGGCTCTGTCTACAGCTGAAGGCTCGTCCTGCAAAGTGCCTGCCTTCAGAAGGAGCAGAGCTTTCTGTACAGCCACCTCAGAAAGCTTTCCGGTGTTGTGACAAAAAGGGACAATTCTAGCCCTTGCAAAAGTCCTGCTTATAAAGTCTGGGGAAGACTAAGCCAAGGAGTGATTTTTTTGTATCAAGTTCAGTGTTGGTGAGAGGGTGGAATCTGCTACCTGGTCTCCTTTCCATTCCTTACAAGGACAATGAAAGACTGCAGAAGGTGGAGAAAAGAGCTAAAGGTTCGAGCAAAAATACTTTAAAGTGAGTTCAGACAGTTTAGCTTCTCAGAGGTGGTGTGAAGTAGCAGATAAGGCAAAGTACTGGCTAAGAAAGAAGCTTTTATAGTGGTGAAAGGCAGAACAATGGTGGAAGCTGTAGCCAAACACACTCACAGTAGAAAAGAGACAAATACTTTAACAGCATTACTGGTTACCGCTGGAACAAAAGACTGGTAAGTGATAAGTCTTCATCTCTTAGTGTCTTTAGACTAAGCCTGGAAGTCTCAATTCAGTCAAACCTGTAAAGCACAACAAAAATCTTAAGTGGAGCAGTTTCTGTGCAGAACAATGCTGTGATAGTGCCAAGGACCTCACAAACTGGATTTGGGGTAGAAGGAGTGGTGCCTCATTTTGTTTTCTTTTTGTCACATTCATAAAAGAGAACAGAGAGCCCAGGCATGGTGGGAAGATGGAGGAATCATGCTCATTGCATGCTGGCAAGATCCCTGTGTCCCATACATAACACTAGCTAGCACGTTCCACCTGTTAGATCAATGCCATGGCAGGTCCAGATGCCAGTAATTCCAGTTGATACCACTGAAGAATGATGATTTATGCCCACTGGAGACTTGTCTGTCTTTGTTCAAGGAGCACAAGAAAGGAATTTATAGGTGGTGCTTGGGGTGATCAGTCATCTAGGTCAGAAGTAAAAACCGGAGTTTTCAAAAATTGGCCTTCTCTCTAACCGTCTTGTGGTTTGTCTTCTCCGTGAGAGACTATGGGCTGCTTTGTTTGTTTTTGTTTTTCCAAGATGCTGAACATACCCCAACTCAAGCTGCAGGCATGGAGTGTCTTCAAGTAAAGGCGGTTTGAATTAACTACCCTAAAACATAGAACACCCCATCCCTGAGGACACTTTGCAGTGTGTGACTGTGAACAACTGGAAGTTAAAAGGCGGATTCTACTCAAAGAGAATTAATTCACACATCAGGCCCTAAAATTATCAGCTCTATACGCAGCTGTAGTCCTAGGGATGCCAGGATGCAGTTGGTTTAAAGTGCATGGAAGCAGGATAACTAAATTGGAAAGACAGGTCTTTCCAATTTTCCTTTTCTCACCAACAGATCTCGAAGCACTTCCAAAGCCTGGTAAGAACAAGGATATGTGGGGTCAGATGAACCCTGGAGTGAGTGCCTGGTTTTCAGTCACGCATTCCAGATCTCTGCTCAAATATTTTTGTGTTGGGTTTCTTTCAGAAAAGTACAGAAAGACCCTGGAGCCAGAAATACTGTATAAAACATGCAGGATAATTAGCAACCTCCTGGAAACATGTGCAACTTTAATAAAATTTAAACTCCAGTTCCTTCCCACAGGTGGGGTCCAGCAGTACTGTAGGCAATATGCACAGTTAGGCTATTTTTATGCCTCCTCATATAAAAATGTGAGTGTTAAAACATATGTAGGTAAAGCAAATGGAAAGCTTAAACCTGTCTGCATGCCACACTCATTTGAACTTGCTGCATTAGCTTTGTAAAAAGCTTGGATGGCTGCTGAACACTGAACTCGAGCAAAGATCTCGCAAAGAGAAATGTCTGCACCTACAAACCTGGCTTCTTTAAAAAGCCCTATGACTTTGCAGCTCCAGAAGATATTGACTTTGCCAACCACAAAGGGGAATAAATAACTCTGGGAGGGCTCAAGTAATTATACAAAGTGCCTGGATCAACTTTTCCATGGGGATCCTGTAGCTACTGGTCTGATGGCTTAATAATGTGCTTCTGAAATGGCTGCTTTCCATTGCTGTTTCTCTCTGGGGCCAGATTTCCAGCAAGACTTCTTAGCTGCCCTTGCAGAACTGGCAGGACAATGCTCACTGGACTCTTGCTGCATATGGAGGAGCCAACACTAACTTTTCCATAGGAAAACTTACAGGTAGGGCAGAGTTGGGCTCTGCTGCCCCAGCAGCAAACCCGGAAAAAGAGGGTGACTCAGAAAGTCCTAGATTTCTTCCTTGCTCCCCACCCTTCATTGCCACCCCTTGTCCCTCTGTCCTCCTGCCTCATCTCTTTGGAAGGTGGTGTGCACTATAAGTGGAAAAGGACCACTTGCATAGGCAGGTGGTATGGTGCCAGCAATAAAACGTGTTTCTTTCATTAGGACACCACCAGCACTTATTCAGATTCCTTGCATTAGCTGGATCAATCAAGTACACAAGCCATGTGTTATTACCAAAATGTCTCCTCCCTTTGTGCCTGGACCTGGTCCATGGTTAGAGCCTGATGAAGAGCCCTTCCTTCTCTTATTCCTCGTAGATCCATTAAATCAGCAGCTATGGAAAGATGTAGACCATACCAGTTTTACGTTGCGTGAGCTGCTTGGCAAAAGGCGAGGGTCAGATTACTCTGGGTGTTCAGATGCTCTTGGTGGAGAAATAGCAATTTCTGGTCTTCAGAATGGAAAGGTGGAAGTAACTTGCATTAGGATGGAGATGAGCAATTTGGCCGTTACGTTAATGAGAAACAACCATTGGTGCAGGTGATCTCAGACCTTTTAAATACTGCGTGAAGCGCCAGAGCATGGTCTTTTCCACTGTTATGGAAAGAAAATCCCCATAAACGAATGGAGCAGTTACAGAACAGAATGATCCTGGAATAATGCTATTTTTTCCTCTGTGTTCTGTAACCACTGTGATTTCAGCCTGAGAGTCCATACGCCGAGGTCACTATCGACTGGAGAATGGATATGTTATATAATATCTATTATACATTCAGTGTGTTTATATAAATGCACATTTCTTATGTAACTGTGTCACTAGGAAAACAGTGAGGTTGGACAAGTTGGTTTCTCCTTCCGTTGCTGCTCTGTTTCGCTTGTTGATTCTTGAGCACTGTCACAAGACTCTGGAATTCGTGCTACTGCTGTGTGTGCCCAAGTGAATCTCTTCTTCTTTTCAAAAGCTCCATTCATGTTTGGGTCTTGCTGTTTCTCCTCAACTGTTGGTGTTTTTTTTTAAAGGTAATATTTGGCTGAAAGCCTTTGGTGTTGCTTTCACAAACAGGGGAGTAACCTGGTTAGTATACGTTAGGGACTGACAGTTCGTTGACTAGCACAGTATTCATCTGCTGTGCTTTTAAACTTTAAATAACATCCAGGGCAGCCTCCTCAAGTGATGTAAAAGACCTGATAAAGAAATGCCAACTGTCAGCTTGATTTTCTGTCTGCTCTGCTCTGACAAAAACCTTCACGACAGCTCAGACCAGTGTCCTTCATATTCCAAATTAATCCAAAATTTCTTGTTGTGATGAAAGGGAAAAAAAATACTTGAGAATGCAGATTTCCTGCTCTGAACATCCTTGTGTAACCCTGCTGACACCAGTAACTTACCACCTACTCAGACGTGCCCATCTGCTTGTGATGGTGAGGCTGAGCCCAAGACATTATTTACATTCCAATGGTATTGCCATCCAAGATCTCTGTATCCAAGTCTGTGTTGTCTGTCCAAAATAAAAAAGCTTTTCTTTTTTCTTTTTCTTTTTTCGCAAAGAGCCTTAATTTTTCTAGCTTGAGAGTAAAAGAACAGTGCCAAGAGGCTAGATCAAATAGGTAGGCAATTCCGTTGCAAGGAATCTTCTGCCCAACAGTTCCACCACAGTGTCCTGAATGGAAGATTAGTCCAGAGCTTCTGGTTTACTTCTTACACGTTGTTCCAGGAAGGAACTAGTGTGGATATCGGTTTGTAAGGTTAGAAGGAATAATGCATCATCCTTTTTCTCCCAGCTGTATGTCAAACTAACTTCTGGCAGAAGCACCTTGGAGGTGGGCTGGAGGTGCAGAGGGGCTGATGTAAATCATCATCTCTATCTTTCTGTGGATGAGATCATCTCATAGAGGAGGAAGGAAGGTGATGGACGGGTTCTTGGGGTGGAACATCACTCTCCAGCTAGAAAGACAATGGATTTTCACTTTTATATCTCACTTGACTTTGTGAAGTTCTTTTATCTGTGCTGTGCCTTGTCTGATTTCGTCTTTCATACCTGTCGTCTTTTCCCCTTTTTGTATCCCTTCCCTTTCTGTCACTCTTGTCTCAGCAGGTGGCTTAAACTTGCTTCTTCATACTGGGAACTGAAGCAAACATCCAGGTCACCTGAATGAAAAGAATGGGGATGTCATTGCATCTAAAAATAATCTCAGTACCTGCTGGGTGATATATTTGGCCCTGGACTTACTCAGCAGTCTGCATTTATTTCCAATTAGAGTGACTCTAGATAGAAGAATGGGTGTCACTCTAAGGGATAACTCAGTTCAAGCCTTCAAACCTCTGAAGAAATCCTGACCCCAAAAGCCCATAAAATTCCTGGTCTTAGTGTAGAGAGGAAAAAGTATAGAAACACAGTTCTTGCCTTACATTGAGTCACTAAATTCTGCTTTCTGTTATTCTTGACAGTGGCCAGTGCTGGTTGCCTGTGGTCCCTGCCCAGTGTCTTTGAAATATGCATTTCAGTCAGGAGGATTTCTTCAGGAAATAAGAAATGATCTTTTCCCCTCCCTTTAGAAGGACCTTTAGAGAGCACCCACAAAATTTTCAGCCCTAGTGTTCCAGACATAGATAAGTCACCCATTACCCTACAGGCTCCAACATGTTCTCCTGACATCAGGGACTTAAATGCATTTGGCATCTCTTAAGAAGCGCTTCAGGGATTTGGGAGAATCGTGTTCTCACTGTTAGTTCGGGGAACAACAGCATCCAA
>VZTM01015219.1:123649-147173 GCA_013400555.1 Jacana jacana | reverse complement strand
GGGGGGGGGGGTGTGTGTTCCAAGCTTTATACAGGATTATATTATCTATTAAAAGCAGCTATTTTTATGCCGAACTGTTACCATGACCTGTATTTCACAACTTGCACGTATACACTGAAAAATTATCTTGCACCCAAAAGGTGTTTCATTGAAAGCCCCATGAAATTCTGTGCAAAATCTCATTACCTTCTTGCTTGTTTTTTTGGAGAGTTGTTTATTATTTGGTAGTTCTAGTGCCAACTCTGGTGTTTGTAATAGAGACGTGACTTCTGTCAGAGCATGACTGGCCTCCCAATACCTTACTAGACTCACACCACAGAAAATATGAAGCACAGAGGTGGAAAATAATCATGTGAAACTCATGGAAAAAGTCACCAGTGAGCTGAAAGATAGAAGCCAAGCACCCTTAATTTCCAGTGCCGTGCCACTGCTGCTAGAAAACACAGCTTTCTCTTGTGACGTGTATGAAAGAGACATGAGAAGCTTTGCATTCTCTTTGCTTGAACAATTGGGGTGGTAAGGGGGATCTGCTAAACTGATACTCAGCTGAAATATTTAACCTTTTGGTAGCTATTAGAAACAACTTGGAGATGCCCGTATCTCTGACTGGAAATAACCAGGGGCCTTTCCTTGTGGCTTAGAGAGATGAGGCTTTTTATTCTCAAGGAGCGAAAGGGAAGGATTTTGCCTTTTTTTTTGTTGTTGTTGGTAAAAACTTTAGAAGTACCAAGACTCTTAAGTAGTAGCTCTGTTTTTTCCCTTGGTTTCTCTAGGAAATCTCCCTTGGAGAGCACAGGAGGCATAAAATGCCAGTTTTTAAGAGGTCATAGTTAAAAGGCTGGTGGTGTTTAATCTGTAACCAAAAAAATAAGCTCATCATCTTGCTAGTTTATTAACAGAATTTCCCACATTTTATTTCCATGTTAATCAACAAGATTTCATGTTCTTGATGGTTTTTATGTCACAAATTCTTGCACTTTTCAGACAGTCCTTCAGGAAAAGCATGGCAGGAAGGAATTTGTTTCTAATGTAAAAATACCAAGAAAGAGGAGGGTGAGGGGAACTATAAATAACCACCAAAATGTCACAGAGTCGGTCATTTTTTCCTCCACAAGTCAGCTTTAGCAGTTAAGGTCAAGATAACATTTCCATGTCAATGGTCAGTTACATCAAAATTCTAAAACAGGAAGATTGAATGGAATTTTGGATATTTTTTTTTCTTGCATTCTGCCCAGATTTGGCCAATTTACAGTCTCTTTGGTCTGCCAGCTATGAGTTCCAGTGTTATTTTGGTTAAGCTCTTTGCCAGAGTGGCAGGCTTGGATTGGAGCACCAGGTTTATTAAAGGCTATGAAATTAAATTCTCTACCAAAAGAACAGAAAGAAAGCCCACTTCTTGCCGATAGTCACTTCTTTGTATTTCCTTTGATGTGGTTCAGTTTGACTTGAATTTTAGCCTAACAATTTGCTACACAATCTTGTTTTGTTTTCACAATGTTCTAATCAGTTTAAACTGCAAGCGGTTTGAAATGCCTCTCTAACAGCTTCCTCGGCATTGCTAATTAAGCCTGAAATCTATGTGTTGTCCACAATTGTATCTAAACAAGGAGCAGAGTGTATCTGCTCACTGTTTGCCACATCTCCCAGCTGCATGTAATTGTGCTGCCTGCGCAGAAAGTAATCACAACAGAACAGATCCTTCGGTCCTTATTTAGGCAAAGCCCCCCCCAGGGTGGCATACAAGGTCAGGCACGTAATGTGTTGAGGGTATGGATGGATTTGATGGTGAGAACATGCAAGGCAAGCAGGGCCACATCTCCAAAGATGCTACTGCTACTGCAAAGACTGCTGCTGCTGGGGCGGAGGCAACGGTTTTGCTTTATTCCCCAGAGTGCTTTGTACCACACAGCGCTGAGTTATGCTTATGGTTTGTAGGTGCTCTTACCTGACACGTGGGTGTTAATACTAGTTAAAAGTGCAGGCTATCAAAACCTGTGATCTATTCCTCCTGTGCCTTTGGAGCAAAGCTAATAGAATATTGTAGTTTTTCAAGCTACCAAGGTTCACTCCAGTGGAAAACAGAGTCCTCAGAAATCCTCAAACCCATCTTTCTTCAGTCAGCAAAGCTGGCAGATGATTTATCTCTAGGTAGTGACCCCAGTGGTATGAAGCAATACTAATCTTCTAAGGCACGTCCACCATTGTGAGATGGGGTCCTGGGATTTCAGTGGTAGCTCTGTGCCAGTTTGCTTGAGCTGCAGAAGCCTTGAACAAACTGTTTACCTCTGGCGTTCTGGGAGGGATTCTGAGGGATTTCCTTCAAATTAGAAATCTTTGAAAATCAGCCTCTTGTGCCAGGTGTCGTATTATGCAACAGTTTGGAACGAGGTCTGGTCGTGAGCTTGGGATCTGCTCGGATTGAAGAAATCGGAGATGGAAACTGTCTTATCAGGTCATCCTTCCCTGCCAAGGCAGGCCCATCTCTTCTGCTCAGCTGGTGCTGCTGTGCTTTGTGGATGCTTATCCCTCTGGCACTCCCAAAGCCTGACCCAGCTTAATGGTGGGATGTTTTCTGGACCAGATGCAGTCTGGGTGTAGCTTGGCCTCACATGGCTTCGCTGGGGTTCATTGCTGGTGCGTGGTGTGGTCAGCAGTGCTGACAGAGTGCAATCTATGTGCACTGTGCTCTGCTCCAGTTCTGTGGGCAATGCAGAGCTCCACTTTTTTGGTGTCACTAGACAAGACGTGAGAAGGTTTGGGAATGCACCTCTACCAGAAAAAAAATTACTGAAGGAACAGGAGCTGGTTACTAATATATATAGAAATGTCCTTTTACAGAGTAGTTGCTAGGAATGCTTTCAGTTGCTTGGCTCACTGTAGTATTATGTGCAACTATACTGTTGTTGAAAAAATTCTATAGTTATAGACTCTTTTTATTCTCCATGCTTTTTCAAAGTCACCCGTGAGTTAGCAGCATTTCCCCAGTATTAAAATCTTGTAAATTGCTGTAGTTACAAAAGGAATGCTCCAATAACTGCTCAGATGCTGTTCCCCAGTACTGCACCTCCCAAAGGCAGACCTTGTTGACTTTTGAGAAGCGTGCAGTTGTTATAATTTTAAAAACAAAACAAAAACAACAACCAAAACCAAAACTGGAGTTGTTGCTGTTAAAAATACTCTTTTTTCCATAAAGTAGCCATTTGGGCACACGAACTACTTTACCAATATTTATCAAACATAGCAGCATCTAGTTTCTCAATGGAATATGCAATTTTCACAGTCATTTTATTTACGGGCAAACTGAGGCACTGAGCATGGGAGTACTTTGTCTCTGACAGTTATCTGGCTGAAAAGCCAGAAGTAAAATCCAGGCATTTTATCTTTCATCCCACCAGCTTAGAGAGTGAATCCCTCATTTGTTGCATTCTTTTTGCTGCTGTTTTAAAGTGACGAAGATCTCAGTGTTGTCAGAACAAGAAATGTAAAGAAGATGAGAAGCTTGGAGTGCCAGAAAGTAGTTAAGTAATTTCCAACATCAGGCTTCTTGTGGATTTTAGCTGGAACGAGTCAGTGTGATTGTGGTTGGACACTGAGCCTCCCACAAAGCAGATTGTTTAACCCTGACATTCCTTCATCACTCTCAACTCAGTGGTACTATAGATGGACGTGGGTCACATCTAAACTGGCACTGAGCCACCTGTCCCTGCCTGTATGCTGTTGTAAATGTTAATTATGTTTACCATCAAAAGTATATACCTTTCTCCAGGTAATACATCCAGCTCGTGTGCTTGCCAGATCCAGCAACCTTTTCTAGGTTTCCTTTCCAGGCTTTGGTGTGCTCAGGCGATGGCAAACCATCCCGCGGCCTTCACTTGACAAGACGGCTATTGTAAGAAAGAGCAAATGGACCTCCTTCCTCCTCTCATTGTAAAGCATATTTTGACATCTGCATATCGTTTACAAAGCATTTCTCAAGCCCTATTCCATTTTCATCATGGCCTTTATGTTATTGCACGTTTGTGGACTCAACTGCATGTTGTTGTCATCTTGGCTACTAGCATAAGCCATAAAATATATCTAGTCTTTCTCTAATAGTTACAGGGCAAGGGAAGAGACTTCTTCACCCTGCATGCTGAGAGGAGATTGCCAGAATCACCTCCAGCTGCTCCAAGTCCAAAAATACAAAGCTGAATTAGGTTTTCCTGACAAGAAAAGCGGATTCCAGCAGCGGGGAAGCATGCCAGCTGTGGTATTGCTACTGTGCTGGGAAAGCCACTAAAAACTGAGCGGAATGGAAGAACTTTTAGAAAGCCACTGAATACAGCAGCCTCCAGGGCCTGAGTCTACACCATGCAGTTGGTAACTGTATGCCCAGCTCAGACCCACATCGTGCTGGGAATGTTGCAATGTAATTTATTCCAGCATCTTCCCTCCCGTCTCCTGGCACAAGCAGCCCCATACCAGCTAAGGAGCACCCTCACTGCTTACCACTGTGTCTGAATTAGGGGGGTTTGTCAAGATATTTTGGGCTGTCAGAAGTCATATCTCTTGCCCCAACACACTGATGTGGATATGGCAATGTGGCTGTAAAGTCAGAGAATTGTCCAAGGTCCTTGCTGGACCTACCCCTCTGGAAGGAACATGTCACCCACTGCTAATAATGTGTCCAGTTGGTCAAGCTAAGTGAAAAAGCTTAATTCATACATGTCCAAATTTGCTCCTCAAATATGGATGAAGGAATTTAATGCTGGCTGTTAGTGAATTAAATACTGTGTTTGCCAGGATTTATCCATCTGTGGAGATAGTAACTGGGGATGGCTAGGAATTTTTATGGGGGAAATCAGGTCTTGGATATTTTTTCTCTAGAAATAATGCCAAAAGAAAAGTTTTGAAAGTGTTGAAATTACATCTTGACACTTAACCCCTCCACCAATGTCTGCTTTATATTTGATTTATAATCCAACTATATATTTGGAGACCTAAAACCTAAGTGAAACCATTTGAAATTATTTGAAGTGCAGTGTTTCAATTGACCTGATCTAATTAGGAGCTTATAAATTCACCAGACTTCTTGAGATTAAAGTCTTCTGTCTTCACTTAAGTATGGAAACATTTTCAAGCCTCAAAAACTATCCCACAATGGGGAAAATGTCTCCTGCTCTGCTCTCCTTGCAGTCTGAGGAAATGAAGGACGGAGTCACAAGACTTAAAGCAATTCACTTACCGCACTTTACTGAGTTACAGTTTAACTACAGTAGTTGATCATGTGCCTGTTTTTAGCACAACAGTCACTTTTGATTCCCGCAGCTAATATCATCTCCTCTGTGCAGTCACTCCAAAAAACGTGTTTCTTATGCAGTACTTGCAGAAAGTGAGTTCATGTCCCTGTGCGTGAGTTGCCAATGTAATTCATTCCAGCAACTTCCCTCCCCTCTCCCAGCAAAATAAACCATACCATGCTTGTGTCCCCATGCGTGAGCTCTCCTCAGTCTGCTCTTCGGAGAGTAGGGGAGATTATTTATGTTCATTAGAACTCTGGATGAATTGCCAATACAGAAGAACCAATGACTAATCTCTGTGTGGCTTTTCTTCTCCCATTCATTGCTAGGTCATTGTGGGAGGCTCACTTGTGCTGCACTATTTTGTGAGTTGCTGCTGTCACCCAAAACTTGATTATGAGGGGTTATAATCTACAGCGTTAGGGAAGCGGGATGAGCTGGAGCCCACAGGCTGCTACTGCAGCTCTGCTCTCCAAAGCCATGTGCCAGCTTCCCATCTGGAACGTGAAGGTTTCAGGAGGGGTTTCTAACACTTCCCACTTCCAATCTTTAATGGCTATTGCACCCCAGAAGCCTTTTCCAGTAGTGCAGATTTTTACTTCATGTCCCATGTTTAAACTTGTCACCTACAGAGCAACTCCCTTTGGCTTTCTGTGGTTTCTGAAGGGCCAAGTATTGCCATAGGGAGCACCTCGAACAGCTCCCATCACTGCTTGCTGTTAGATACTTGTTCCCACTTTGCTGCTGATCATGTTGTATGCGTTTAGGTCTCTTAGTTTTAACTTGGAAGCTGATTGCTGACATAATGGTCATTTCAGTTCTTTGCTTGTGTTTTTAGTGTACCTTTGCTTAGGAATATTTTTATTATTGGTGTATTAGGGTGTAGTATTCACCTCTGGTGAGATTCTTTTGCTTTGCCATGGATAAGCAGTGTTACCCTCAAAAGAGTTGAACCCAGCCTTTAACATTGGGCTGACCTTCTGTTTAGAAATGGACGGTTCTTTCCCCATCCTTTTCAAACTCAAAAAATAAGTTAAACTTGGGAGACACAAGCGTCTTTAAAAAAGAAGGGCACTCCCTGCCTTTTAGCCAAAAATATGAGGAAAGGGTGGTAAACTTTCACCTCAGCCCATTCTGGATTTGTGATCCGTATTCTTATGACATGAATTTAACTACAGCCCTTAGGTCTGATGTTTCCTAGCTGGTTCTTATCTTTCTTCTCTGTGCCTTGCTTTGGCCTTCTGTGTAGCTCATCAGATGCTCTCAGCTCTACCTGTTGATTACAGAGAAGGCTGAGAATGACAGCTTAGGAGAAAAGAAGAAAAATAGGGCTATTAGGTTGGGTTTTTTTCATCTTGCTTCACTTTCTGGAGGTCTGAAAGCTCCGTGAGGTGATAGGGGAGTTAACTAAACTTTGAAAGAGAACAAAATCAAGAAGACAAACTTATAATCCTACAGAGATGCTATTCCCATAATGTGCAGAAATACCTTTGTGCAGGTTGTTAGCTGCTGGGCAGCACTTAAGCATGTGGGATAACCTGATTAGAGAATCAAAGAAAACCCTGTTAGCTCCACAGGCCAAATCCTGCCTTACAGCAACCTGATGTCAAATGGGTGTGAATCAAGGAAGCTTTCCCTTTGGCATCTTCTGGTAACACCTTGAAGAGAAGGGTCTGAGCCAGGGTTCTAGCAAAGGAAGAGGCTTAAGCAAATACACTCCCAGACACAGGGAGTGAGCTGGAGTCTGAAACTAATGCCTTTGTTTTTCCTCACTGGTACAGACTTGGAAGGATGAAAAAAATAAATTTCTCCAGTCTGATTTTTCAGGTTGTATAGAAGACTTAATCAGGAGTGGGTTAATTTAAAACGCTTGTCTTGCTTAGCTGTGAGAATGTCAAACAGTGTGACTGAACTGAGATGTGGGAGAAGAAGACGTGTTTTCTGAAGGCATAATCCAGAAGTGTGATTACCTGTTGTCCTGATCACTACGAAATTCCCACCAAAGTCAGTGTTAACGCAAGATGTCAGACAAGATGATTGTAATGATCCCTTGCAGTCTTAAACCCTGTGTCTCTGAAACATGTGGGTAGGAGCTGTATCAGATCTGTAGTGAGAGCGTTTCCAGGCCACCCTGTTTGGTGTTAAATCCCTTTGCAGGGTGGCTGCAGCTGCAAGTTTCTGCTCTGTTCAGAGGACCGGGTAGGCTGTGCTCGCTGTTGCTGCCTGGAGCACTGTTCCACAGGCTGCAGCAGCAGATGAAGGGAACCGCTTTGCAGATCAACTCCCAGTGTATACATAATCTGGGAAACTCCAGCCATGTTGTGGGTGCTTTGTGTTTACACGATCAGGAAAGTATATGGGAGTTACAGCCACTTGAGGCTCAGTACGGAGAAGTTGAGCTCTGGGTCAGGAAGCTCCAAAACCAGCAATGGCCAGAGGCTGGGAGCATATCCTAAGGAACTGCTGTGTTTTGCTTGCCCTGTTCTCATACCTTGGCTCCGTTGTTGGCAACAGTTGGAAATGAAGCAGGTGGTGACTTGGTGAGGGAAATGCTCTGTACTTGCACATATGCAGAAATTGTCATTACGTTTGTGCCTTAGGAGCGGCGCAGTCTTTCATGGGTCTCTGCAGGTATGCTGTATTGCTTCCTTGGCATTACAGAGAGCAGCACAGATACAGACTGGGATGATGTGATCTGCTTATGCAAAGCAAAATGGTAAATTTGCCAGGTTATTCCTCCAAGAAGAAATTTATTGACCTCGCTTTTTCTGGCATGCCAGCTACTGTTATAATGATTATGATGGTGACAGCAACCAGAAAGAAAGGCCAGCAGTAATTCTTTCCTGCCTGTTATTACAAGGCATAGAGCAAAATCCAGTCTGAAACTAACTGTAGTCTGGCCATGCTGTCTTTACAGATGTGTTAGGCAGTTCTCATGTGGGTTGAAATTCAGGACTTCTCGTATCAACCTCTCCAAAACCAATCCTTTTGATCTTCTGATACGAACCTGTGTATTTCTATGTTTGTATCTTACCAGTGATTTGCAGCCTAGAGATAACATCTGATAACAAATATGTAAGTGTAGAAGTAACCTCTCTGAGCTCCTGGGTGATTCATCTCCTGACAATACAGTTTGGCTGCACATGTAAGGGCTGGATCTTGCCCCTGAGAATATTGGCTCAAAGAGGCAATAACAATGCGGTCAGTCAAAGCACTACTTTCCCTGGGAATTTTGTTGCATGAGGAAGCAGAAGAACTCTAGCCTGCCCATGTTTGTCAACATGATCTGCCTTCCAGCAGCTTTTTATACATTTGTCCTATTAGATTTTTTTCCTTTCCATTTTTCCCTCTCCTTATTTCTGTCTATCTTAATCATAATCAGTATTGTAATCATAGACTTTCTACCTCATCCAAGATGCAAATGGTGGTTGATAACATAATTTGATAACTCTAGATGCATCAGCAAGAGTAGCGAGTGAAGTTCACTTTTCCAAAGTCCAGTGAAATGACCCAAATCATTGCCACAGGTTTATAGTTTCCATCTGTCTGTGGGTTACATCCTCCACTCATGGAATGTATCTTTTAAGGTGCTTGGTTTGAATAGGTAAGTTGCACAGTTGGTGTCAGTTGCTGCCTCACAGAAAACCATCTGAAGCAAAAGGTGAAATCTGAATCACCAAATCATCAAATCTGAAACACTAACACAGTTGTTGGTGTTTCTATAACTGATGGCAACGGGGTTGAAATGAGATGAGTCAATGGACACCACTTGAAAGGAGGAGGGGTTTTTGCCTCTGGTACTTCAGGAGCAGGGTAGTATGTAAAACCTCCGCGCCAAGGAACATGGCCTCAGAGCTGGCATTTCACAGTCCTTGCCTCAAACATTGTGGCCCAGAGATAAATGAACAATTTACCTCATCCTGAACTCCTGTCCTTCTGATGCTTTCATCGCAGACACTGCTTTGTTCTCTCCCTGGACTCAACAGTAGTCTCTGTAGTGGGAGAGGAAGATCAGGATTTTCTTATAAGGCAGATAAGATCCTTTATGGGAGCTGTATTGGCAGAGCAATTTGAGGGTCTCTGTGTAGCCCCAGAGTTTGAGCTTCAGCTTTGCACTGCACATTGTAGAGGTTGTCTCTAACCAACTCAGCTGCAAAAGGTCATACAGACTGGGCAGTCCAGAGGGAAAAACCCAGGAGTGCAGGCTGCATAATTCCTCTGCATGCCGTTGGCTACAGAAGCCGCAATGTCCCAGATACACCTACCTGATGGGCCATCTTGATTGCTTATCAGAGCTGCTGACAGAAGGCTCTGGTTTTTGTTCTCACACTATACGAAGGGCTTGATCCAGGCTCTGTGCTGTTATTATACTCTTTGCTGACTATACTGTGCTTATCTAGAAGAAATGAAAAGAAAGTACCTAAAGCTTCCAAGTAGACCAGCAGCAGCCTCCAACCTAGCTGACCTTTGTAAACGTCCTTCTGAGACAGTGTTCATGCCTGTTGTGTATGATTTGTTTGCAGAACACGCTGGAGCAATGCAGTGTCTGTGCAAAGCCCATCATGGAAAGGATCCTGCGAGCCACTGGGAAGGCCTACCATCCCCACTGTTTCACCTGCGTGATGTGCCATCGCAGCCTGGATGGGATCCCCTTCACAGTGGATGCTGGTGGGAACATCCACTGCATCGAGGATTTCCATAAGTATGCCCTAAGCTGCTTTCAGTGGCTTTGCTTATTGTCTTTCTCTTTTGTCCTTAAAGATCCTCCTTTTTTAGCCTGAGTGTCCAAAAGGATCTGAACCCTTTGCCACTTCATCCCAAGGCTCTTGAGTAATAGGCAGAGCTTTGTGTCAGGCAGGCGCACCGTGGCATACAAGATTAATTGGTTAGAGGCTGATATCTCTGTTTTGCTTAGATCTGAATTTGTGGGTATCCTCTATGTTCATCCATTTTAAATGTTCTGCATTTCCCTCTGCCTTCCCCTGCACTCAGCATGTGCACGTTTCTCCTCACTGCCTGTACGTGCCCTTCCACATCAGCGTCTCCCCTCTTCTTCCACCAAGCAATTAAGAGAGGTCCTGTACTGGTGCACTCTGCAGGTGTCTGCTTATTGGCTAGAGGGATCTAGGTGGCCACAGGATGCTCACAGCTCCTCTTGTTTGTAGTTGCTAATTAGTTTTTTAAAGCTGCTAAAAATACAGCCCTGGTAATAATTTATAGTGAAACTGCTATTTCAAGGATGTTGAAAGGTATAGTTGCAAGTAGTTTATGTCACTGCTGCGCTACCACCCCCATCATCACAACTAATCTAGGGAAGACAGGTAGATATAATCAGAGCACAAATGTTTCCCCTGTATGGAAAAGGCAGACACATTACAACCCTCAATTAAAAGAAGAAATCAATACTGACAAATGTGAGTTTACGTCTCAACCATTTATCTCTTAATTTCTAAGGGGGTAGACTTAATGAGAGCCTCGTGACATCAGTGTGTGGGCCTGAAAGCTCAAAGAAGCAGGCTGACTTGACAGAAAGGGAAGCAGCAGTGATCAACTGGCATGTTAAAATCAAGGATGAGAATGTTCCCTGTAGCTCAGAGAGGATGTGTTAATTGGCAGCTGCTGCGTTACCGTGCTTTTCTGTGCCAGCAGTCATGTGTAAGGCAAAATTGCTCCTTAGCACAGGCCCAGGAGAAGGCTTATACACCACTCAGCCTCCTGAAGGATTTCCCTTGCATCCACTTAGGATTTGGAGACTGCTCCTTCCCCAAGCCGCACAGGCCAAGAGCTCACATGTGTTCAGGAGAAAGGTTGAGAACAAGAGATGTTATCCCATGTTGAAGTCTTTTGGCAGCAACTGGATCTGGACTTCAGAGCTCTGAGAGTGGGTAGTGGGAGGCTGTCAATCCAAGGAAGGGACACACAATTGTTGAGTGAAAGATTGAGGGGAAGATGATGGGAATAACGCGAGACCTAATGTGACACTCAGAATGTCTTTGGCCAACCACACATTTAGCAGCACTTCAGCCACAGTTTTAATCTGTAGAATCATAGAATAGTTTGGCTTGGAAGGAACCTCTAAAGGTCATCTAATCTACGCCCCACCCCTACAGCCGATCAGGGGTGACATGTTGTCCTGGTGTGGAGGTCAAGTGCTCCACATCTTGTACATCCCCTCGATAACAAAACTGTAGCTGGTGCTCACTCTGTCCCATGAGCTACCCCCTGAGCTTGGGCCCTGCAGTAGCACATCCACATCCCCAGATATCTCCAGGAGTCATCTCCGGGTCCTGGGAGTTAATATTTGGCTCATAATGAATTACCCACTGTGGCCTGGACAGAGAAATGTTGAAGTATTTTTAAGCACCACATTTGAGCTAAATGGCACAAGGAAGCGCCTGCATGAAGCAGCATATAATTAACTGCGATTACAGCTCCGGTCAGATCATGATCCATTTAAGTTATTTTTCAGAGCGCTCACTATAGCCACTGTTTAATTCATTTTTTCGTTAGATCGCAGCTACACAGACATCTTTCATCTGCTGCCAGTGAAATTAATATTTTTCTTTATTCCTAGTACAGATAGGGTTTTTTTTTTCTTTCCTGAGCTAGTTAATTCTGAGGTGGTTCATGTGACAGACTGGGTGGCAGAGTCAATCTTTCCTAGGCAGTTTAGAAGAGAAGAATCTTTGATCTCCTTGTCTTCTGATGCTTTCCGTAAGCGTTGCCCTCTGTCATTCCATAGCCTGTGACCCCAGCTCTCATTACATGACAGCAGATTCTGTAGGTATGTTTCTTTTTTCTGAGCAGAATTTGCAGCCAAGGAGTTTAGTACCCATAGATTTTGAACCAAAACAGCGAATAATGATTCACCGCAGGCTAAATGTTCTCAAGCATCCGCATCTGCCTAGGAGCAGAGATGGCCACTTCTCATGGGCAATTGTGGAGAGCAAAACTAGAGCTAGTAAGGAAGAACACTGTGAATTAGCCAGAAGGGCATGTGATGGGCAATAAAAGGAGAAAAAGAAAGGTCTGTGCTCTTCTTGATCCCTGAGCTGACCTTGATTCAAGCCAGTCCCTTCACACAATGAGTGATTGCTACTATGCAACTCAGGCTGACTGTGGAAGAGATATTGTTGGTGTCTCTGCCCCCAGACTTTTTCCCTACTAAGCCTGGACAACCCATTAATGGATAACTGCTAGAACATGCAGTGAGTCAGAATTGCCCTGGTGCTGCTTGTTTGAGAGTGAGCACAGCCAGGAGTGTGTTCTCTTGTGTGCATAAATGGGTAAGATGGTTCAGAAGTTTAAGATGGATGGGATAGACCTCAACAAATTAGTGTAGTGCAAGGCAAATCTTTTTGCCCTCTCTATTAAGACTATTTATCAATTAATTTCAATCTCCAATTTTTAATATTTTGATTTTTTTTTTCAAAATATGCTCTTGAAGCAGATCCCTGTCATCTTTCTAAGCTTAGGGTTTTCATGGGCTTTCTTAGAGTTGGGCTGGGGTTGAGCCTGAGGGTTGCAGCGGTGCATAGATGTCAAAATCCTGGGTCATTCAACAGTTGTTATTCTATAATTGTTAATTGGGGCAAGTAGAATATGCCTGTCAGATATTCTTGAAATCCCCTCCAAATAGTCTGCAAAACGCTCTTTAATATCCTGCAAACCCTGAGATTGCATTGTAAGACTAAAATGCTCCATCCTGTCATGTTTCCACAGAGGCAGCTGTGCAAAGCTGCAGACTGTGACGTGTACATACATGTGTGTTTGTATAAATGCACAAGTTTCTGGCTTGCTGGTGCAGTCCGCAGAAACTTCCACTCTGAGCTTGAGGATGACTGGGGGCTGTCTCTTCCTCCTTCAGGAAATTTGCACCGAGATGTTCAGTGTGTAAGGAGCCCATCATGCCAGCCCCAGGACAAGAGGAGACTGTACGCATTGTCGCCTTGGATCGTGACTTCCATGTCCAGTGCTACCGGTGTGAGGTTAGTATTCTAATCACGTGAAGGACAGAAAGCAAAGGTTGGCTTAATTTAATCACCGCTTCATGTTATACACACGACAGGCATACCCTGTTGTAGCACTGACCCTACAATCAAATTACTTCATTGGCTTCAGCATGCAAGGAATTTTTCCTCATTTATATCAGTGCAAATGAGAAGAAAATCAGGTCCCTTGTTTATAACAGGTTCATTATGAGAGCAAGAGAATGTGACTCAGGTAATTAGGGCTTAATATTTGAGAACATCATAAATTATAGCTTGGACACAAACGTTGCTCATGTTTATGTTCTTAAAATGAAGGCTAATGCATGTTAGAATTTGAGCAAGATTGTACAGGAAAGTCAGCATATGGCTCTGGGTTGAAGAATTTTAATGGACACATAAACATGATCATTCTTGTTTTGTGCAATGCTTTCTGTGCTACTTTCCTGTTCAGTTTCATTATGCACTTCATATAATTTTGATGGTAAGAATCTGAAGACAGGGAAGAAAAATCACCTTAAAGCAATTAACATGTGGAAACAGCTGTGTCAGGGAACTTTCAAGAATTCTTCAATTCAAGTGTTACTTGTTAGATAATACATCAGCCAGATGGCAGGGTAAGAAAATGAGACCAAGTGTATTTCTTAGCACAGTTGCAGGTTTTAATAACTTGAACCGGAAAGAAGGATGAACTAAGGTTTAAAGGTCTAGGCTGAGATTTGAGGCATCTGCTTTACTTCTCAATCTGACCTTGGCTTTCAGGGTACATATCAGCCCATTACTTAGGCCTTGTTTTTCTTAAAGATGCTGGGGCATTACTGCACTAAATTGTGTAGAACCTAATTAGTTATGCAGCATGTTCCCATGCTGGCTTCTGAGACACCTAGGCTTCAGGCACTGGACTGTCAGAAGCAGATGCAATGGGGAGCACAGACACTCACTTGGCCTTGATCTCCAGGTGTCCCAGCTCTCTCAAAAGGAACAACAGTGATATTCCTCTTCCCACTACTTGTGTGCCAGGTGTATTTACAAGCTCAGATTTATGATGCAAGAGCACAGCCTCTAAGCAAGCCATAGTTCCCTCACCACAGCTTTGACCAAGTGATTGCTGGATCACGCAGTGAGGGGTAATTTCCAGCTTTCCTAGCAGCTACACTTACCCTTGCATACTTGGAGGATGAAGTCTCTGGAAGCAGGTTTTGGGCCTTTTAGTGGGGTTTCCATCTGCCTGTCTCAGTAACATCCTCCTTTCAGCAGCAACCTTTTTGGGCCAACTGCAATATGAACACAAGCGGCAATTCTGGTAAGGGGAGACAGGCAGGGAGTAGTCTTATCTGTCACCCCGGGAATGGATGCTATAGCTTTGTGGCATTAACTCTTGCAAAGGAGATTGCCTGTAGACAGATACTGGTACCAAACTTTCTTCCCAGTGATACTTCTTTTTTTATCCTTTTTGCCTTAATAAATATGTGCTTAAATTTGAAGGGTTTTTGCCAATGCTGAAGACCTTTCCTTACTCAGAAATGTGAAGGGAATAATCTCCTTTTATTTTCAATTGGATTAAGTTCAGCAGAGAGCTTTGGAACCCATCTACTCTGCAACATTGTCTCTTATCTGGAAATGGCTTAATCGTGAAAGACATCACGTTCCGCAGCTTCATGCTTTATGCTGACTCAGGCTGGATCCTGTTACAAGGTGGAGGGTGAAAAAGAAGTTTCTTTGACTAATAGATTCTTTTCTTAATCTTGTTCTTCTTTCTTGTTTACTTTGCTCTTTCTGTTTGCTTACTTCCTAGGATTGTGGTGGCCTCCTGTCTGAAGGGGACAATCAGGGCTGTTACCCTCTGGATGGGCACATCCTTTGCAAGACCTGCAACTCTGCTCGGATCCAGGCTCTGACTGCCAAGGCTAGCACTGATCTCTGAGTATCAACTGTGACCCTCCCCAGGATGCCCGTTGGGGGATATTGCACAAGCTTTGCATGATTTCTTTCCAGCCTAGGATCTCAATCGCTGTTTAAAAAAAAAAAAAAGAACAAACAAAAAACCACCCAAAAAAAAGAAAACTGGAAGGTCATGGAACAAGAGGGTAGTTCAAGAGACCATGTTCAAACTGCCTATGAGAGGCATCTAATTTAGACATGACTTTTCAGGAGGGCAGCAAGGGAGTCAGACCACCTGCTGTCACCGCAGCTGATGAAGATAAATGGTCACAGCACAAAAGTTATCTGCCTGTAGGAGGTCTAAACATGGTCTTAACTGTCATATCTCTTAAGAAGTTGTAGTGGTTTAACCCCAGCCAGCAGCTAGGACCACCAAGCCACTCGTGCAGTTCTTCCATTCCTTCCCCAAGAAGGGTGGGGAGAAGACAGAAAAAAAGAGGGGAAAGTAAAGGGGAAAAACCACCTCATGTGTTGAGATAAGACAGTTGAATAGAACAATAATTGAAAAGGAAAAATAACAATAATGGTGAAAGAATATAAAAGCTAAAATAATACGACAGAAGTCGCTCTCACCGCCTGAGACTGGTTGCAGTGATTGTGCATTCCCAATCCCCGGCCAACCTCCATTTTTATATTAATCATGACATCTATAGCACAGAATATTCCATTGGCCATGTCATTGTTCTGTCTGTGCTCATTCTCACCTTCTAGGGGAAGTTGAAAAAAGTCCTTAAATAATATAAACTTCACCTAATAACAATTAAAACAATATATGTTGTTGGCGTTACTTTCATATCAAATTTGAAAACACAGCAACCACGAGAAAGAAAATTCACTCTATCCCAGCTGAAACCGGGACAGTAGTACATGAAGGTAGAAGGTTAAATCTACTTTTGATTTTTCCTTAGGCCCTTCCTTGTCTCCTCACCCTTCCAGTTCAATAGGGTTTTTTCTCTTTCTTATGAAATTATATTTTGCTATTGCATAAATGATGCTTCTGATTCACAATGTATGAGCAATCACACAAAGACGTGAGCTTGCACACACTATACACTGCACACACACACTACACACACACACACACTATATGATACACACACACACTACACACACACACACACACATTGTGCTTGTGATTTACCAGAGGTATAAGGCAATCATGTTCCCATTGAGAAGGTCTTTTAAGGATGTGGGGCTAGAAACACATTTTTAAAACCCCAGTGGTTAAAAAAATTAAAAAAGACTACATAGAACTGAGGTGCAGAGCGATGCTCAGAACGATCTTATGCCAGTCTCTTACACACTCTGTTCTCGTAGGACTGCTGGCAGTGTTTGTTTCTGGGTAGACATTTAAGCAACAGGGTCTTGTTCCATCTCCTGTTTGTTGTAATAGGAAGATTTTCCTTCAACTGTAACAGGGTTTGAATTAGGCCTTGGGATATACAATTCTTTGGTATTAACACACATGATCTGGAGCTCTCATTGAAAAAGTTAAGGATCAACAGCAGAAAGGATCCTCCTAAATACATGCTATTGTTCAGTTTTTATCTTAAGAAGGCTAAAGAAGGTATTAAATCTTTCTCTGTAGCTTTCCAAAAAGTAAGCGCTTTTTTTTTTTTTTTCCCACCTCTTTTATTTTCATCCCAGCCACTTAGAACTTCTCTCTGCTGAAATGTCATTACAGAAAAGTGCTGGGCCAGCAGCAGCATTTTCCTCTTTGGTCCAGAATGAATATGTATGCCAAGGTAAATAAAAGCTGGGCGCAGATAATCAATTTTTTCTCATGTCGGTAGGTTGTGGTTCTTTTTTTCAGTTTTGTTAATTAAAAAAAAAAAAATTAGGAATCCACAGCACTCTGAGCAGCTATAATATTCTTGTTCATGAAACCCATAATAACTAAGGTGCAAATTACATAGTGAGGGAGTAATTTTCATATCACTGAATTGACATTAATATCTTATTTGCAGATGTAATCAGAGAAAATACCTTTCTTTGCACTTAACAAATTAAGAAGCAAAACTGAAACAGTTGCAAGCTGATTGACCATTTAAGTGACAAACTGGCACTTTCCAAGAGTAAGTTACAAGATTTTTTTTCATGCACCAAGTGAAAAACAATAAGAATGTGCTTCTTTCATCTGTGTTCTCTATAACAGAAGTCTGATATAATTATATCCACTAATGCTGAAAAGAAAAGGTTAGATGAGCTAGACTGATAGGAAACAAAGGAAAAATTGAGATATTCACTGCAGCTCCTGCAAATGGTACATTTCCTTTCAGCTTAGCACTAACCTTTATGGAAGAGCACTGTGAAATGTAATAGCTTTAACTGTATACAGTAAATTCAAATACAGAAATACCAGTCTGAAACCTCTGTTCCTTACATGGTTTATATTTTGGCAAACTCCACCAGTGTCAGGGAAGTTTCCCAAAATTCACAGCTCGGAATGAATCCTTCTTTGTAGAAGGGTGCCATCATTAAGCAAAAGAAATCATTCTCCGTCATAGTGGCTGTGCTCAAGCAGTTTGCCTTTTTATACTATATTTCTGCTCTGGCCTTCAAGAATTTTTTCTGCCTTAGACATAAACAGATTTTTTTGCACCGTGACTCCTGCCAGGTTCCACCTGGCCTCCTGCTCTCTGAACCCTGGCACATAAGATACTTCTGAACTCGCTTCTTTACATGCAGTCTGCACCACCACCAGTCAAAAAAACTTCACAGCTATTGAGCAAACGCAGTTTGAACTAACCCTATAAACACATGGGAGATCAGACCTGGGATTGAGAACACCAGTGTATCCCATTGGAGGATTTCACACCTCTGCAAGCACATGATGCTCTTGCGTACAGAATAAGCCATTCATCGGGCAGGAAACGTAGCTCTGATCTTCCTTGTTCTTGTTGGTGTTGAATCAAGAATCTCCTGAATAACATTGGGGTAACTAATGGAAATGAGCTCTTGTGCCTTTCTGCAGAATGTGGCTTAAAATGAGGAGGATTGGCGTCCAAAGCCTTTGGGCTTTTTATGGCCCTGCCTTAGGCTGGCCTTGGAGGAAGTCATATGGCTTCTCGTCTTCTGCCCTCTGCATGAGAGGGCTTCTTTCCAACTTCCCGGGGACGTTATGGGAATTTAATCACAGATTGGCCCCAAGTACTGATTTTTGAAGTTCTGTCTTCTCTTTCCAGAAAAGCTTGCTGGTATGTAGGTTTGGGATTCAGCCTATTTCAAAGCTAAGGGCCGGCCAGGAGATGTAGATCTGAATCCTCTGTGTTATTAGGGTACTGTGGTAAGTTGGGCTGGCATGCAGGGAGGTGAGAGCCAAACTTTTCAGGCATTAAATACTCCACGGATGCAAGATGTTTGACAAAGATTGAGCAGTGTTGACATTTGAGGTACTGTGGCTAACTTCTAGACCTGACACAGCTGGGCAAAGGTACTATCATGCTTCTGTTTTCACCCATGAAACACCAAAGCCATCTGCCTGTTGCAAGGAGTGAGCGTCCAAAACATTCTTCTTTTTTTTCTGTAATGTGTGTGGGGGTTGTGGTTTCTAAGACTGCTATAAATATATGCAGAAAATATTGCAGAAATGTATATACATCACAGATGCTCTCATTACCTGCGTGTGTATAGAAATCTTCACTCTGATGTTCCAGGATTTAATTAGGAAATGCTGGTGGACTTATCTCAATTGCACTGTGATTAAGAACCACTGAGATATTGCTTCATCATAATATTTATCACATATTTATAATAGATCCTGTTTTATCTGTTCCAAAGATGGAGTCTTTTTGCCAAAGAGGCCTTGCTTTTCTCAAGGTGCACTTCTTAGCCATGATAGAACTTCACATCATCTGTGGCTGTGGTAATGTCCAAACTGTTCCTTTCAGAAAGAACTGGAAGATCACACAGACATTTCTGTTCACGTCTGGAGAGTTTTTGCTTATGCCGCTTTGGCTTTGTCTAGCATTTATTGGCAAGTATGGCCTGATCCTGTGATTTGTGTGGCCAGACGGGGTGCAGGGGGGGTGTCCAGGATCAGGTTCTAATTCAGCAAAAATGCTTAAGCCCGTAGGGTTAGTTTAAGCACAGGCTTAAAGCTATTGCATGGTGTGATGTAAGCCATGGGCCTGCAGTCATTAATACCAGACTGATTCTGAATCACCCAGTCGTACAGATTTGATCTGAGTAGGATGTGGGCACAGTCAAATTTCTGTCAAATTACCCAGAACACATGAAATGGCTCCTGTGTTACCCTTATGCCAGCTGCAGGAGGGTGCCTGGTGGATGATCCAGTGCAGTGTTTGGACAACTGGAAGATGAGTTATTACAAAATCAGTGCTTTGTGTCTGGTGGTCTTGGCAGTTCCCATATGTTACAAGTAGCCCTACAGCCAGATTTACTGTATCTTTGAACCATGGCTTTAAAACTGTCTACTTAAACTTTCTCCAGAAGATTGGGTTGCCTTGGTTACAGCCCAATCCTTAAGCATATCCCCAAGGCTAACACTAGTATTTTGTGAATGTGATGGTTTTATTGTCACTTTTTTTAATCATTGCCTGAATGTTGCTTTGAAAAAGAGAAAGCAACACCATAGCCTTAGCTTATCAGATAATGCACCTTTAATTTGGGGTTGGTTTTTTAATATTTTAATTCTTAGATTTTTGTCACACCCGTGAAACACTTAATGCCTTAATCATAGCGGTGTGGGAGTACCAAAGTGTTTATCATAGTGAACTCTACATAATAGCATTTGTCCTGATGGCCAGGAATGAGACTTTCATGAGACACAGGCCTTAAGTTGACTTTCTGCCTCTCAGCAAAATGTGTGTGAGAAGAAAGAGAAAAAAGTGTCATTTAAAGAAATGGTGGTTTTGAAGAGAATATGCAACAGGTCATATTGAATTCTTTTTGGACTTATTGCAGTTGCTGCCTGGCCATGGTCAGCCATGCTTAGCTTAGGTTTGATAAATGCTGGTTCCTTTTGATTTCGAGAAAGTCCAGCTGACGAGGGATAATGGGACCCAGGAGAAGGTCCTCAAGGGAAATCCTGTGTCTTTGCCCTCCTTCAGCATTAGACATAAGTGTTAGACACCGTGTGCTTCAGCTGAATGGCTCAGAAATGAAATGAGTTTCTGTCTCTTATTGACATCTGGCTCCTGCAGTTGGTTTGTCATGTTGATTTGCTATTTGTTCAGTGAGGTGGGTCGGCTACACCTTACTTAGACTTCAGTACTGTAAGTCAGGATGGCCAGAGAGAGAAGTGCTGAAGAATCTCACTGTGGTGAAATTCCCACAAGAAAACACTAGTGATGGTAATTGAGGGTTTGTTGCCAAGGGCTGACAGGAACTAAGTACTATCTAGAGGTTAGTAAAGTACAAATTGAGAGAGCTGTGAGAACACTATTTCCAGTTAGAGCTGGTCACGATTTTTACACTAAATTATGTGATGTCAGAAGGGCTGTTTTTTTAAATGAGAAATTCTCTCTTCTTGCAATGCTATCCACAACAGTTTTCTGGTTTGCTATTATGAATAAAACCAGATAGAATTTTTATCTAAATAAATTTCAGAATTGTTGACAAATATTTTTATTTCTCAAAACCCCATGTCTTCTTTCTCAGTTTTTTGTAGTTCTTGGGTTTCTTCTGATGGTAAATTAAAGTTTCTGTGATGATTTTAAAAACTTCTTTGGATAAAAATTCTATTTAAAAGCAAGCACATGTGTTCTTGGGAAATGGTTCAATGTTGGACCTGGTGAAATAAAAAAAAAAAGCTTTGAAACTTTTCATAAGATATTTTTTTACTATTTCTAACTAGTTTTGCTAATTTTGAAGTCACCATTTCCTTTGTTAGAACAATCCAAATAATGTGACTCTTTGTAAAATAACAGCATTACTCTGTTGGGTTCATTTTTTCTGTCCCATCTTAAAGCCGTGG
This sequence comes from Jacana jacana, assembly GCA_013400555.1. Classification (NCBI taxonomy): domain Eukaryota; kingdom Metazoa; phylum Chordata; class Aves; order Charadriiformes; family Jacanidae; genus Jacana; species Jacana jacana. Next base: position 126,027 of record VZTM01015219.1, on the reverse strand, counting down.
AGTAGCTGACTATAGGGATTGCCAGGGCCTTTTTCTGTGGTAAATGACATTTTCTTCTTTGTTTTCTTCCCCATCCCCCCAAATTACTGAAGAACAAGGACATTATAGCAACTCCCATGATGATCAAGAGATATTGGTTGAACTCCCATCCCCACATACCCTTCAAGGCTTGGAAATGGCATTTCTCCTTGAATATTTCTAGAAATACTACCTGGCTTCTTCAACATTTCAAATTTGAATTTGCAACAGGCAATTGCCCGATTGGCATTTGGAGCATGAGAGAGCGTAGATCTTGAAACTAGTGAAATTGTAACATTCAGCCAGCATCTAAAAAATCCACGAGAAAAAACATATCCTCATTGGGTTTCCTGATGGCCCTTGGGGAACAGTTCTTGTTTCAGCCTGGAAATTCTCTGCTGTGAGCTGAAAAAAAACTGATCTCAAACACTTGCAGACTGCTCTAGCACGTTCACTCGCACACACACGTTAAGTGATTGTGGAGCTACAAGTAGAAGCACAAGTAGAAGCACAGTGATACTGAGCACTGCTGCTCTATTCCTTGGTGACATGTTCCTGGTCTTTATGGCTTCATGTTATACGTGGAAGCAATGGGGTCATCACTGCTATCAAGAGGACTCAGTTCCAACTTTTTTTTTTTGTAATTTTGCTGTTTGTCCACATTTCTTATCAGACCTAGATCTTTTAGAAAATTAGGAAAGAAACAGAACCCCTTGAAATTTCCAGGGGTTAGAGTCCCTCACTGGGAACATGACACTTGGGGTGTCTTTACTTTTTTGGCTCTGCCTCTCTTTGTCCATGAGCAGCTTTTACCTGCTTTTTCCTTCTGTTTGACGTGCACTCATCTTTGCAGTGAAGATGGCATATGGTGTACTTCACAGAGGTATTGTGAGTCTTAGCTAGTAGTTAGAAAAACTTTTCCAGATCTTTAATCAAGTAGTTTAGTGCATCCATAGTATCAGTGGCCTGCCACATGGATATCAAAGAAAATTATTATAATTATTGCTTTTAAAATGATTATGAAATTGTGCCTTACTTTTTCAGTCATATTTAACTGTGTAATTTAGAACCACATGATTGCAGGGATTTATCATGAAGAAATTTGTTTGAAGGATAGTTTGTTTTTTAATATTTTTTTTTCTCCAAAACCTGAATTAGTTTTTCCTGTTTTATTTTTTTCCCTTCGGTTTTATTACTTTAATATGTTTGTGTAAAAGGGCAGCCAGAATTTGCATTTGTGAGAGACAGAAGATTTTATTTGGTCTTGTATGTGAAGCTTTCATTTTCTTTTATGTTACTTCAGGAAAATTCCTCTCTGCCCAGTTACTCATACTTAAATGTCTTTAAATGCAGGCTGACCAGGAAGGGGGTTTTGTTGTTGTTTAATTTAGTCTGTGGTTTGCTTTGTGGATTGGGTGTTTGGTTGGTTTTTTTTTTTCATTAACTAGATGTCAGGTACTGGGGAAGCATTGCACATTAGTGCAGAATGTTAGTGCTCATTTTTGTAAAAAAAAAAAAGACAAAATTAGAGGTTTCCCCTGTCTCCAGTGCAGTTTTGTTACTGTTCTGTGGAAGCCAGGCTGTAAAGGCAGAATACTCGCAGTGACCTACTTCCATTCACCAGCAAGAATCCTTTGTCAGCTGACTCCTGTTTGTTTGTTCATTTTTAAATGTCGGATTACAGAACGAGCATCTCCTGAAGATGAAAGAATGAACAGTGTTTTCATGTGCAGGAAATTTGGGGTTGCACTAAGAGAACATTTTCTTTGTGAATTTGGATGTCATGGTGTTTTAAGCTCCTGCCTGGAGCCGAAATCAATTTGGCCTCTCATCCAGTTCATCTCACTGGTGCTCCTAAAAGGCTGCAGCCCTGCAAAAGCTCATGCAGCATTTTTGGCTGCTTTCCCTTGCTCCCATTTGGTACATATTTGCACAATTTAACTGAGCTTTTCTTTCTGCTGAAGGTCAGATGCAAGCGATACGAAACACTAAACTTTATAAACAAGCGAAGCCCTTTCAACCACAGCATTTTGAACTAGAATGGATTTTTAGGTGGCGCACTGTCTGCTGGCCTTTGGAGAGGGGATCCTGAGACTACATTGGACTGGAACAGGATGCAAAGCCACAAGCTTTGGTTTTTTTAATAAACTACTTACTGTAATCCAGCTACACAGTTTCAGCCTCACACTTCACAAGAATCTTCCAGCAGCAATGCACGTACAAGCACTTTCTCTCTTGCAGAAAGTGAAACTTTCCCAACCAGAGTAAATTTAACCTATTGCATAAGATGCTGGAAGTTTTGGGTTTCCTTTTTTTTTTTTTTTCCTTTTCCTTGGGATTCTTACTGTAACCTCTATGTG
>VZTM01015219.1:83764-123611 GCA_013400555.1 Jacana jacana | reverse complement strand
TTTTCTTCCCCAGCCCCCCCCCCCTTTTTTTTTTTTTGGACAAGATTAGATGTTGCATATTGATGAGCTAGCATTTCAAAGGTCCGTGGGGCTTTGGAACATATTAAGAATCTCTGAAGTTTAATATTCACCCTGTTTTAAATATGCAGAAGGAAAAATCTGCATAAAATGGCTTTTGATAAATACGTTCTAGGGATTCTTTCTTTCTGTCTTATGCAAGTGTTGTGGGGATTGTGGCTGTGCCAGTTTTGTTGCAAAGTCTTTTGTTTCAGGGTTTCAGGACCATTTGATCCCATTTGTATGCCCAGTGCATGTCTTGAAGTCTTTTATGTTTTCTGCTGGAGCTGTACAGCAGGCAGGTGGATGTGACCAAGGCAAAGGCACATCTGAGCATCCTAACTCCTGGGTGTCTACTTGATTGCTCTCCTCCTCATGACACATCCAGCACATCCAACCTTTTTCTGCACCTGCTTTTCATGATGCAGGCTGGGATTAGCCCAGTGGTTGGGCCTGGCTGAGATCTTTCTGCAAAGTCGCTCCCCACCAGTGGGGTTTGGGGAATGGAGAGAGCAAGATCCTGGGTACAGGACCAAAGCAAAGTGCCATTCGGTGCTTCTCAGATCTCACGGGGCAGTTTCCCCTTCCTTGGGTGTCTCTAAGGAGAAATCCTTCCTGAGGGATGCCCTATTTCTCACGCTGCTGAAAATCCAATTGAAACTTTAGATGAGGAGGATCAATTATGGATTGCAAACACGCAGCTATTTCACTGTATTATTAATTCTCTTGTTTGCCTTACCCTTGACATCCTGTGGTCCATACTGTGGTGTTCAGGATGGCTTCTTTGGTCCTGCTTACACACAGCCTTGACTTTTCATGTCAGTCCCTGTTGAATCAGCACCTGGTACTTGTTCTCAGGATCGCTCTGGCTTGAGCCAAGGGCATCTCGTGCTCCTATGCAAAAGGTGGTGCTTTCAGGTTTTGGCTTACAAATAATGCAGCCCTTTCAAACTCACCTTTCTCCTCTCGTGTATTCCTGATGGAAATAGGATTTTAAATATTTCATAGCATTCTTCTTTCTTCTTCTTTTTTGCCAGATGCCTTGAAAACATTGTCAGATTACGATCTGGGTGGGGGTTTTCAGGATAGATTTCGTTTCCTTCTTGATTGCATGGTATAGGTTTGCAAAGAGGTGGGTTTTTTTCCTTTTTTTCTTTTTTCTTTTTTGTTTTGTTTTGTTTTGTTTAGTCTTACAGAACAGATGCCTTCAGTTTATGCAGAGAAAGATTGTCTATGATTAGAGCTAATCCAGGATGGCAGGGTTGGACCCCTACAGTGAAAGCAAGAAAAGTGATTGCAAAAGTATTCTATTTCTCCTTTATTAATTACACAGGAAGTTTCCACCGAGGGCTCATGTAGCACAACTGGCCTATGTAATAAGTAGCAGGGCCTGTAATTACAGTCTGTCTTCTGATCCTATCTGTGCTCTGGCTTTTTAGGCACCACAGTTCTATTTACATCTGTGTCTTTGTCGCCTTTTAAATTTTTGATTGGTCACTAAGGGGAGTAGAGCACAAGCTGTGAGCCCTGCAGAGGTGCAGCAAGTCTAAATGAAGGAGACCTCCTTCTCAGGTGTCCGCCTGATTTGGGACATGGAACAAAGCACGTGGAAGAGGGGGGATTTCACCAACTGCAAAGCAGAGGGAGCAGGCTGCTTGCCAACTGGGTATCTTTCAAGATCTTTAAGTCTTTGTAGGACTGGAAATATGAACCTTTTACAGGTCTTAAGCAGTGTACTATCCTGTGTGAGAGTTTATAGATCTGCAATTTTTTTTTATGAGAATCGCTTCTGCAGGATTTGACCTCTTTTCTGTAAAATTCAGGGGTTTATGGTTGCAAAGAGATCCTTCCACATATGGCACGAGGAAGGAGATGACTTTTGGCATCATGGAGAGAAGCTGGGCTAGAAACCCTGGTATCAATGTGTAAAGCAACAGTAACTTGAGTGGAAAGGGGAAGGCAGTGATTTACACGTGGTTCAGTACCGAGTTCACCAGCTCTGAGCACCAGTGAGCACACCCTCAAGCGGATCAACCCACTGGGGTGTCAATCCTGAGACCTGGCAATAAGGAAATGGGCTCCTTATGAAAGTGTTTGGTACTAGTCACTCTGGCAATAATCTCTTCTTTCTGGAACGTGCACTAAAATTAGGGTAAAACTACAGAATGTTGCCCCCTGTCTTTTTCTTCAAGTCATACTCCCATTGCTAGGTTTAATCAAGAGGAATGAAAACTATGGTGCACATACTATATGCAAAAATAATATATTAACAGTCCACTATAGATACTTCTAATGCCCATTAAACTGTTATGCAAATTGTCCCTTTTCTGCAACTTTCACTGTTATTTAATTATTTTTTGTCTGACTTCTGTTTAAAGAAAAAAAAAAACTCAATTATTTTTTTTTCCAACTCTACTTCTAAGAAAGTTGATGCTTTAAAGGAAAAAACCCTTGGTTTCAAACTTGGGTTTTTCAGGCTTCGAAATTAATAATTTCTACACCTGACCCAGTTCCTGCAGCTGCCAAAAAAGAAAAGAGAAAGCTATTTAAATTTCTCATAGAACCATTTATCTCTTAAAATATGCCAAGGCAATTTGAGGTGGGGGTGGAGACTCAGCTATTTATCTCAGCAGCTTGATTTTTCTCTTTATGTTTCTAACTGTCAGGGGAAAAAAACAGTAGGAAGCTATTCTTGGGCTATTATTGATGTATTGTGTTGCCATTATGCAGGATGTCTGCTTTGCTATATACGGAAGGACATTAATAATAGCCATCTCCCCTGCCCCCATCCTCTGTTCCTCTTTGGGAAGATACAGTTTAAACTGGAGCATTTGTCGTGTTCATGTCGCTGCTCCCTCCTCCCCTTCCTCCAGTTCAATCCCAAACTAGTGTTGGGAACAGGGCTAAGGGAATAAGACAGGTTATATTTGCCATTTTTCTGCTGATTTGTGTGCTTCCTCCTGTCATTTCCATGCCACGTACCTGTCTGCTCCCTTCCTTCCTGTGTATCGCCTCTCCTTTCATTTCATCATTGCAAGAAAACCCTTTCTCGCTGTCTTTTTCTCACAAGGGCTTGCTGGCAGAACAGGCTCAGCAACAGACCTCTGATTTGTTATTTCCCAGCATTTCATATCCAGAAACGTTGGCTTCTTCGTTACTTCCTGTAAGTAGGAAAATGCATCCCTGTTCCCATCCCTCCTGCCCCAGGTTTAAAACATTGTTAGGAAAGTTTAAAGGGTTTGTCTGCTTGTTTAAAGACTGGGATGCTTGTTTTATTTTTGGAGCGTACGGTGAACAGGAATAGTTTGATGTTTAAAAAATAGCCCCACTTCAGCATTCCCCTGAAGTGCGGGAAGTCCTGTCTCTGCAGGTCTGTGCCAGCAGCATGACAGCCCAGAGAGCAAAGCTGACTTGAATAGGAAAAACAACTGGCCTGCCCCATTTCATCTGTGAGAGGAAAGAGGTGAAAATAATAAACGTGGCAAAAAATAAAGAGCATAATTGCTCTGATTTATTTTTTTTAATGGCTGTTACTCCATCTCGAGCTAATTTTGTTCCATAGAAGATTTGCTTATTCAGCTTTTGTGATAGTCAGGACCCTGTGCTTTTTCACAGTGTCATTATTTTCACTCATTTGTTCTGTCCTAGTCTTGTTCTGGTCCCTGTGTGGTGGGGAGCCATTTTGGTTTGGGCACTGAATTTAAACAAAGTTTGGAGCTCTGTCTAGGAAAGCTCACCTAGAGTTTAGGGCCAGAAAGTGCAGAGTATTTTCCAATTCTGATACAGGGCTGTTTTCCAAATATGAAGGAATGTGGGAGGAACGCCTTCATTTGGGAAAGTGTTCAGATTTCAACACAGGAGGGAGATGGCTATTTGGTGTAGTTTCTTGCAGGGGGATTGGACTAGATGATCTTTCAAGGTCCCTTCCAATCCCTGATATTCTGTGATTCCTTGGTGATGGCCAAGGAGAAAAATGTCACCCTCTGAACTGTTCCCAAAACTAGAGCCAGAGCCCTGCACCTTCTCTGCAGACATTTGCTCATCTTGCTGCTGCAGCATGGGAGTGAGGAAGTCCTGCTAATGAAGTAAGGTTCACCTCATCCTCTCCATAGTCAGAGCTGCTCCCCATGGTGGGTCAGTGTCCAGCCTAGGGCTTGATCCTGCCTTCCTAGTTCAAGTATTTTGCCAGAAACAGGTGTTTTCTCTCTGCCATTAGCTGTGGGATTGCATGCAATGATTAGGATTTGCAGGGAGGGAGGAGAAGATCCTGTTCCAATTAGGCTGTGTTTGTGCTAACGTTTCATTCAGGGCTGTGTGAGATCAGAGCAGTTTGCACTGAAATGCACAGCCAGAGGTTGTGATTTGTGTTTCAAGTATGCTGAGATGGTACCCATTGACAATACAGAACTGGGGCACTTTTTTACATCTGCCAGTGCTTTATTGACAGCTCTGTGTGGGTTGGAAGCCCATTTCAGTTTAGCGAATGGACATTTTCTGCCTTGTCCCCTGAGCCTGTTGTAGTTCTTTGCTTTATCCACCTGAAAAATAGTATTTCTAATATGCCTAATGCCTAAGTAGCTAAGCACCTGACAAGCATCTAAGCAGAACAACCAGCAAGGTGAGGAGTAGGCTGATGTACAGAGCTGCCTGTACAAAAAGTGTATTCCATTTTCTTCACTATGTGCCTATTCAGAGACCTGGGGCGCTCCTTTATGGGCAGCAGAGAAACAGCCCTAGTGCTGAGCAGGCATGGGAACTACGAGAATCACATAGAACAGAAGCAAGAGGTTAATTTTGAGCATCTGTTCTCCATTGGGTTAAGCAAAGTAATGGCTTTATCCCATCAGCACTGCTTGCCATCTTGCTTAACGCACCTCACTGTCTGGTAGGCAGTTGTTCAGTATCAGACATGCTTGGGTCTATCTCCTTAAATGTCTCTGTCTGATCGGAACTCCAGAGTCATTTGTTATCTGGAGATTTTATTCATTTAGTATTGTCTCTTACGAGCTCTCCATTACTCATTTCTTTATATAATGCTAGAAGAGAGAATCTGAAGGTGAACCAAAGGCTGGGTGTTTGATTGGTGCTTAAAAAGGCTGATGTGCTCTTACTTTCAGTCCCCAAAATCATGGTTTAGGAAACTTTTCTCTGCTGTGGTCAGAGATGAAATGCAAGTTTTATTGGAAATTACCGCAAAGGGAAAGGTTTGATGTTTTAATGCTTAGTACTGCACCACTGTGACCTCCTCTGCTGTCTGTCTGGAGCACGAGGACAGTATTGGTAGAGAGGTATGGGCAGAGCAGTTATGCTTGGACTTTCTCATGATCTTGCTAGACAGGATGTGCCTTGGTGAGACTTCAGCTTTGTTAAGGGTCCTGTAGTTTCTCATGCCACAGCTTGTGTTTTGGACAGCCTCCAGTGCCTTCCCTCCAGTTAGTCAAATGAGAGACCAGGAGTACTAATTCGGCAGTTTTGGTAACAGCGCTTTCCAGCTCAGAACAAACAGCAGAGGTTTGCTGTGTTTCAGAGCTTAATCTCTCACGCTGGCTTTACCTGTGGGCTGATACAAGGGGGTCTGAACTGGGTCATTCCAGAAGGATTCCCCTTGGCTAAATGCCTCATGGCAAATGCCCTGAGGGCTGGGGGATTGACTTAGCCCTTGCACACAGCAAGGAAGAAGTGCCTCTGGGAATGTATTTGTCCTACATAGTTGCTACGCTTTGGCCTATCCCTGCCAACTGTAGACATCTCTGCTCTAGGGGCCACCGGTGATGTTTATTGGATGTACAGTAATTCGCAGAGGGTGACTAGGCCAGGTTTGAGGGAGAATTTCAGCTTTATGGTAGCTGTTGGTTTTGTCCTTGAGACAGAGAAGGCTCTTCATTGTTGCCTTTACTGCAGTTGGGAGGGGGGATGTGACGGACCACACTTCTCCTTGTCCCGCTGCCAGCAGACAGAGGCTCTCGGTGGTGTGGAAAGCATCTTCCTTTTAAATGTGAATCACTACCATAGATCTTTGGGCAAGAAAGGGGCACAGCGGGGCATTCCCTATATGAGGGATGCCTTCTGCTGCACCCCATGCCCTGGGATCCTAATGAAGTAACATTACTTGAGCTTTTAGGACTGGTCTCCTATCTGTCAGAACTTGGGGGTACCAGAGTTATACCCCTTGCTGAGCACAGGCACTGAGTCTGTGAGGGGCCCAATCCTGCTGCCGTTGGAGTCTTCCCAAATCCTGTGAGTTGCTGAGTGCACCCCCTGTGAGCTGATGAGTAGCCTCCCCTCTCACTGAACCCATCAGGCCACTTGTCTCCTTCACTGACTACTTCCATAGGGCTTTGAGGGGGCACTCAGGAAATGCAATCAGCACCTTACAGGATTGATCTGCTAGGTAATATATGAAGTTTTTTCTCTGGTAACTTGTGTGCATGAATTGAAAACCATTTATTACAGTTTGTTCTGAGGACAGATGCAGCATATACACATTTTCTATATTTATAAATATATATATATATATATATATTTTGTTCTCAGCTAGTTACCTCTTCTAAACTGCAAATTTCAGAGCAACCGGCATATATTTTTTATTCAACACATAAAATGACTTTTTACAGTAAGAGAATGAAAGCTGTTTTAAGCATGTGTTTTCTATATTTTTATTATGCATTATCCAATTATATTGAGATGTATTTTCCTCTTTGCTCTTTCAGTTGTTATCCTTTTTATCAGTTATGCTTTTCTAATGTTTTGTAAGGGAAAATAAATATGCAAAATCGCCAGATGCCTTTTTTTCTTTGCAGAAGAAGTATCACAAATGCTTTTTTATTACATTTTACCAATCCAATAAACTCCTTATAAATTTCATTTTTGTTTGCTAGCGTGTGAAATTATTTTTTCAAGTCGAATGGTATTTACTTTCTCCCAATCTCTACCTCCAATTATGCTTCATATTCTCCATCTCTCTCTTTCAGGTTCAAAATTTCACTGTGTGGCTCCTCAACATGCTTAATTCAAGAGCCTCTTTCACTCTTGGGTGAAGCAAGGGTGCTAGAAATATGTCACAAGAGAGGCCACCCTCTGCTTGCAGTGGCCATCCTTGATGAATGTTGTGCTGTTCTTAAAAACGTGTGTCTTTGCAGTAGAGAGCACTCCATTCCTAAACCATGAGGTCATCTGCAGAAGTGGGTTATGTGCGAGGTTGCCCACAAGTATTCTCAAATTTGAGTTGTTATTGGGTAACAGCAGAGACAAGCATTTTGCTTTCCAGCTGAATGGAGGCACGTTATTCAAACTGTTATGGGGAGAGCAGAAAGAACTGTGGTTTGCAAAGCCTGTCTCTTCTAGGAAGTTGTTTCTAGGCCATTGTTGCAGTAAATATGGATTGTTCCCTGTCCAGTGAATAGTCTGGATTGTTCCTGGTCCAGTCCAATCTGCTTTAAAAATACCACTGATGACCACAAAGCCTGACCTTCACTTCTTCAGTCCGAGAACCTGGCACAGCACCAAGACCTCACCGAAAGCTTTGCCTGACCAACGTGCTTCAATCCAGTGTATCCTGGTAAGGTTTTCCAATGACCGTTTCTTACCTGGGAAATATCTGGACCCTGCTTTTATAGCCTTTGTTTTTTTACCCTCTTTGTTCTTGGACCTGTTTATAAAAGCTCTTTGCTCTCAGAAATCACCTGGGCAGAGCTGCACAGTCTGTCTTCAAGGTGGGATTCATCTCAACGGACTTTAGCAGCCTGGAAGACAACTTTGATGTCCAAGGTGGCCCTCTAGTCAGTGGAGAAGGTCTGTGATCTTTTCTCTAGCTGAGCTTCTGAGACAGGTTTGGTTTGTTTCTTTAAGGGTTAAATGAGGTGAATGGTGTCCTCCATTCATATCAGAAAAAGTAGTTTTCCTAAAACACTTTTCCAGTTAGTTATAGAAAGATCCCAAGTTTTATAATACAGCTAAACTCATTCCCCATTTGCCATTCCCAACAAAATGTTATCGTGTGTGCCCTTGAAGATGTCCACAGATGGAAATACCACAACCTCCCTTGACAGTCCATTCCCCAGCAGCATTGTCTTTACCCTTGGACAGTCTTTCCTCCTGTCAGGACTAAATTTCTTGTCTGCAAATTATTCTCATACTTCCTTTCCCACCTCCAGTGAACATGAAGGACTTCTTTAGTAGGTTATGTATTGTCAAGGGAAGCTGTGTTAGCTGTGGAAGGAGGTGCAAGTAGCAACTTTGGTCCCAGCTCCTCTTCCCCTTCCCCAGAGGACTTTAGGAAGGGCCTGTGTTCTCCCTCAGGAAAGGACAAACTGCAGCCTGTTCCTACAGGACACGGGAGTCTGACAGGCTTTGTCTTGGCAATAAAGGGAGTGCGATGGTGTAAGCTTTCAAGTCCGTTCAAACTGCTGTATAGTTTTCCAGACTTGGCATTATTACTTCCTTTATAGCACAAGGTATTTTTTCCTAAACTTGTTATGATGGAAAAGTTCCAGGGATATGTTGTCCGCACACAAATCAAAATGCATTAGCAGGCCAGGGGCCAGAGGCAATGGCCAAGGGTGGGTGAGCTATTAATTTGATAATTTGGCACTGCTTTTCTTGCAATTAAAGGCAACAAGAATCCTTTGAAAACAATGAAAGCTTTGGGAGTGAAATGTATCTAAAACCCAGATGTCGATACTGCCTGTACCAGGGGCTTAGGGCAGGATGTAGACTCTTTGGCAGCCCCACAGGTTGCTTTGTTGGTGATGTTCCTGCTCAAATGAAGAAGCAGTTGTACAGCTGAGTTCTCCAGATGCAATGGCTGCCTCCAACTGTGGCTACTGGAGACTTAATCACCTGGCTTTAAACAAAGATGGACCTTGTATGTTTATCTTGAAGATATCTGCACTAACTTGCTGGATGACTTCCTCTGTGTCACAAATGGAGTTTGTTACTGAACAAGACTGACTTTTGCTTTCTAGTCAATTTTGAGAAGATTTTGTGGGCTTTGTAAGATTCCTCAGGGGTTTGCAAAGCTGAGAAGAAATTTGGAAAGCTGTGGAATCTTTCCACAGTGCTGGTCATAACAGGCAGTATTGGTGTTCTGGGCAAAGTTCATCTCTTCCATCTCTAAGAGTTTGGGAGAGGAGTCCAATGCAAGTGAGCCACAGGGCTTCCTCTGTGATAGATGGACACTTCCTCCACTGTCTCTTAGACATCTCCATGACAGGGTGACTGTTTCTGGAGTTGCCTCTCTTGGTCCATTAACTGTCAAGGGGCTCTGAAAGACCAGCGTAGACCAGACCTCTTGCTTTCAGACAACTGAAATTGGAGAGGAAAAATGGACACAGTGAGGGGGCTCTTTCACTGCTCTGTTCCCCACAAAATGACAAGTGGCTGTGTGACACAGCACCACTGTGTTCCCTGAAAAAACAAGCAGGGAAAGGGGGGAAGAGGAGTTTGGATGGAGCTGTCAGGAGAATTGCTGCTGCTGCTTCTGTCAGTGTCACCTGTCAACAACCTGCCAGGACCATGTGAGACAACATGCCACTCCTCCCGTGACACAGAGGAGCTCCCTTCCCCAGGGAGCTTTTGGGAGGAAGACTGGGAGCTCTGCCTCTGGTCTGCTGGAGCAGACCCAGGCATTCCTGGCAATGGTAAGTCGGAGTGGGGGAAGCCTACACCGCTTTGGCTGCTGAGAGGTTTTGGGGACAATGTTTTATGGATACTGAATCCACTTAAAATACACAAGGTCAGTCCTGGAGCAGAGCAGAGACATAGCGGCTCCTTTCAAAGTGCTAACAACACCTCCAGTGCGGTGGCACTGGGAGATGACAGCACATGACACTGTTTTCACCAAGGTGAAGAAAAATAAATAAGCCCAAATCATGGCATTACAGAATGGTCTGCTTTTTTATCTCACAATATTGTTAATGTTGGACTGAATCTGCTGTCTTAAAGTATAAATATGAAGACGCTGCTAAATCATCACTATTTCAGCAACTAATTAAGGGGTAATGCTCAGGGTGCAGCAGTATATGAGGCAATAAACGGCTTTGGCGGCTGATTAAATGCTGGCACTGAGGCATTTAATTACAGCAAAAGCCAATTACCATGTGCATATTCCAACACCATGGACATTGCTCCTGTTATATGACAGAACAAGGAAAGGCAGTAAACCATGCTATAGAGGTGTATAGTCCAGGACTCTACAGCTTTGCCAAAACCTGCACCCTTCTCTACCCACTGGCTCTGATATCGAAGGTCAGTCTTCACCAGGAAGGCTCAAAACAAAGTCACAAATTCTTTGTAATTTATAGGACTCATCTGAGATGTAGAAATGGAGCCAAATGTTGCAGATCCTCCCTGCAGTAAGGTGCATTTGACCACTTGTAGAAAATAATATTCCCCCACTCGGGTAACAGGTACATTTAAAGCCTCACCTGAGTATATTTACCATCAATGGACACATCAGTGGCACCGATGCAAGAGGTTATGTGTATCCTTTTTTCTGCCCTTCAGTTATTGCATTTCACAAAGCATAATCAGTTGCAAAACACCACAAGCCATTCTTCAGCTAATTGGTTTAAAAGTTGGAGTCCGATTTTCACAGGCTTTCAGTTCTTGCACCATCCATTTGACTTAACCAGCTCAGCACCTCTTCAAATTAAGCCCTCTCTCTCTTTAACCAGAAGTGAATTCTTCCTTTTGAAGGAGTTTCCTAGAGAAATTCTCTCTTAGAAAATCCTTGGCACGAAACCTTAGCCAGCCTTGGCATGCAAACCTGCCTCATGCTGGCATTAACAAGCCTCTTATTTAAATGTTGATGAGCTCTTTGCTGCCAGTTAGCAATGGGAAATGCAGTCTGTGTGTTAAACGAGAGCTGGGAATGACTTCCAAATACCGAAATGTTTGTTAAACTCTCGGCCCACCTCTTCCCTCATTGGGGGTGGGAAGCTTCCCAGCAAATTGGTCCCATTTCGCACAGAAACTGCCATGTGGGATCAGACCAAGGATCCCTCTTGTTCTGTGGCCCAGGTGGGACCGATGCCAGAAGCACAGCTTCCCAGGACACCCTGCCTGGTGTGGCAATCTACCCCAGGGAACCTTCCCCTGACCCCCCTTAATTAGAGATGGTGTCACACTTTGAAGGCGGGCTGCCCCCGCCATAGTGTGGGTTTGCTTGTTTGCCTTTAAACCTTTGCTGTCATATGGTGGCTTGATGGCTGTTACCTGTACTGAAAGCTGATGAATTGCGCCCCTCAAACCTTTTTGGAGTCACTTGGTTCTTTGCGGTGTTTTATAGAAGTGCATTGCACAAGCTGATGGCTGATCCCATCCCTGGAGATGTTCAAGGCCAGGCTGAATGGGGCTTTGAGCAACCTGCTCTAGTGGGAGGTGTCCCTGCCCATGGCAGGGAGGTTGGAACTAGATGATCTTTAAGGTCCCTTCCATCTGAAACCATTCTATAATCCTATGTTTCTATGATATTATATGCATCAATGTATCTCTTTAGCTCAGCAGGGAACCCCTACAATTCAGCCTGAGGCTGTGGGAGCAGTTTCTATTTGCTTGCCACCCTACCGAGACCAAATGCTTTGTTGTCTCTAAACCAGGAATATGTTGGGTATGGTGGGGGCTCTACAGTCCGTCTGAAATTCTTCCCTTCCACAGGGAGTCTGAGGTGAGTGAAAGGATGAGATTCAAATATTAAATGCCAGGCAAGGGAGTCTCCCTGTATCCTTGAGTTACCTTTGCTGCCTTCTGAAATCAACATGTTCCCCAGCCAAGGAACGTGCAGATTCTTTCGGCTATCACTCACTTTTGGATGAATCCCAACTGCACATATATACAATACTCGGTTTCCTCGGTGTTTGAATGAACCAGAAAGGCTTTGTCTGTTATAGATGGGAGCTTTCAATCCCATTTATGGTACATTATATCAGCCTGAAATAGCATCTGTGAGGTCCTTAAACTGAACCACCATCAGATTTACAGCCACCGCAGAGGAGTTAGCAGGCTGGCTCCAGAGAGCTACGAGCAGTAACCATATTCTCTTGAAATATTTGCTTTCTCTGCAAAGTTGACCTGAGGAAGAATGTGTTGCTCATTTGAAGATCTCTGTTTGTTCATTTATTCAGAGAACGTCTTCGTTGACAGCCACTGTAAAGAGATGAGCTTCAGAGCTGAGAGCCAGAGACATGATTCTTGTCATTGCAGAGCTGGTGACAGCTGCTCAGACAGGGAGCTTCCCATGGTACATCCACACATCTGCAAGGTAAAACGTGGGGAATTAGAGTTGTCCAGCATCATGGGATGAGCAAGGCAGTTCAACTAAGCACAATCTTCCACTCAGACCTATAGCCAGAAGATGACTGGGACCTTGACTGAAACTCAGCAGACAGAAAGGCAAATGCATGCATTGGCATGCTCTCAGTTTTTAATATCTCTGCTGCGTTGAAGAGCCCTTGAAACAGCTTGGCAAGGTTGCCACAGCAGGGCCAAAATAGGACTCACCAGAAATCTCACTGGGAGCCTTCTCTTGGGTCACTTTGCATCTGTTGGTCACCTGTGCTCTGATGCAGACCAAACACAGGGGACTTATCCCACCTACCATCCTCACTGGAAACAGCTGGGGGAATGGCTGCTTGTTGTCGGTTGTCCTGGGGAAGCACAGGAAGCCAAGTGAGACTGGGGAGGTTTCGTTTGATGCTGTGCAGACATGGACAGTGACAGCACATGCCTCACTCGCTCCCAGTCTAAGTAGGCAGGACACATGAAGAGCGGGCAGCGCTGCCAACTAGAGCTGCCAGAGCCCTGTGTTTATGTGAAATTCTTGGCTTTCATTTAAAATAATAATAATCATAATAAAAAAAATCTGACCCACTCAGTTGGAAGTATGATCCCTAAAGAGTCAGAAACCACAAGGCCATTCAGAAAGGGCCATAATTCATATGTATATGCTTATAGCTCTTTATTTTGAAGCCAAAATCATGGTGTTTAGAGGCCCAACTCAAGACTTATGAATTCCTAGAGGCTGACAGTACCAAGTGGGGAAAGGGCAAAATTAGCACATGGGAAGAAAGAGGGTTGCCAAAGGTATGACGGCAGGTCAGTGGGAGAGCCAGGCCTCCCGCCTCCTTGCCCCGTGTACAAGCCGCATTGCCTGGCCTCCTTCCCCAAAGGAAATTTAGAGTCCTTAAAGCAATCCTGGCTATTTTAGTCTTGTGTTTCCATCTTCCTTTTGATGCTCTTATTTTCGGCCATACGCAGATCTTGCAGCATCCTGCTGCTCCCCATAGGACATTATTCCATCTCTGGGGCTCGTGGCCATGGTACTGTGTGCTGATGACAGCTGCGGGAGTTTGCAAGTAGCTTAACATTTGCATGCCATGAATATGCAGCTCTGAGCATGGCCCAGTTCTCCATGCAGCCAGCCTGTGCATGTTTGCCAGGGACAGCAGCATCCTGCATGTGTCTTGATCCCAGGAGACACCGGTTTCTGGTGCCTTGGGTGACATTTTTTTTTGCATGCCTGTCTGTTTATAATCACAGCCACCTGGATAACCAGCTTTCTATTCAGCACCCTGGGAAAACTGGGCTTGCTTTTAATCACAGCAAAAATCAAGGTCTTCCTGGTTGAGTAGCAATCATCTATACCTGAGCCATTTCCAGGATCTGATCTCTGCCCACGAGCGGAGCATGGCACCGGCCAAGGGCACAGCCTGCCAGCGGCTCCTCTCCCTGTCACGCCAACTTCTAATTTCTGTTTACACCAGCACAATGTCAAACATCTCAGCAGCAGCTCTGGTGGAAGGTGAGTCTGCTAGAACGGAGGTGTCACTTCCTCTGCTGAGGCCTCTCTAATAACGCCAAGATGCTTTTCTAACTAATTAATTACAGGGCTTTGACTGAGCCTTTTTAATGATTCCCATCTTCCTGCTGCTGCTCTGCAATCAGCATTACTTGCAGTGCTGTTCAGAGCAATACTGATGCCATCAGAGCAGAAGGATGAGCGACATGGGCTGGGGGGGATGACTTTTTTTAAGCCAGTCATATTGTGAGCTGCTTGACTTTCTGCTCTCTGATGTACTTTCCTGGAGAAGAGGATAAAGATACAGTAGGCAGGTAGCTCTAGCAAGCCTTTAGCCCTACCTGGGATTGCTGTCTCAAGGGAAAAGCTTATGCAGAGTATAAATAGTTCTCACCTTCTCATTAAAAAGCCATAAGGTCCTCAGGGTCCATCTTGCTTCCATGTACAGTTGACTTAGTGGATCAGAAAAAAATGAAAGGATAGTCTGGAAACTTTACTCCTGGACCTTGAATATCAAGATTGTCCCTAGATGGAAAGATCTGATCAGAGTCACCGCTACAGCCTACCTGTTATTTATGCTCTGATAGAACATGGTCTTAGTCCATGGCCTCCCATGTTTGTACAAACCTTGGATCCAGATACTTGTAGACTCAGTAGACAAAGACACCATTGGACGAGGCTAGATCAGACTATATTATACCACAGTGTGACTGCATTGTAGGGGTGATCTCCAGCTGTGAAGCCATATTAACTGCTGTTGCTTCTTACTGCCAACTTCATTGTCAGCTGGAGCAAATGCAGAGGAGGGCAACGAAGCTGGTGAAGAGCCTGGTGAATAAATTTTATGAAGAGCAATTGAAGGAGCTGGGACTTTGAGGAAGAGGAGGCTGAGGGGACACCTCATTGCTCTCTACAACTACTTGAAAGGACATTGTAGAGAGGTTGGTGCTGGTCTCTTCTCACAGGTAATTAGCAATAGAATGAGAGGGAATGGCTGCAAGCTGCAGCAGGGTAGGGTTAGGCTGAACATTAGAGAAGAATTTTTCACAGAAAAAGTGTTCAGACATTGGAGTAGGCTGCCCAGGGAGGTGGTGGAGTTGCCATCCCTGAATGTGTTTAAGAGTCGATTAGATGTGGTGTTGAGGGATATGGTGTATGGGAGACCTTTGTAGTGTAGAGTAGGTCTGATGGTTGGACTCGATGATCCCGAGGGCCTTTTCCAACCTGAATCATTCTGTGATTCTATATTGCAGAAGGAAACAGTGACTACAGTCTCACCCAATGCCTTACTGCAATGATGACAATTTCTCACCTCAAAAAAAGGATAAGCAGCAGAAGCCGCAGGAAACCAGCTCTTGAACTGCTGTAGGTCACTTCAAAGCAAGACATCAGGAAGAATTTGAAGGCAGACACTGGTGTCCTGTAAGGCCCATCCATTCCAGGAATAAGCACAAAGAAATATTATGGTATTTTTCAGAGATAGACATGTGGAATGAAATGGGTACATTAAAAGTAATTTTGGGGTTTTTTCCATAAAGGTGTTTTTTTTTTTCCTTTCAGTACATTTAAATGTCTATATAAGTATTCCCTTTTCAATCCCTGTGGCATGAGCCAAACAGAGGAGATGAGATTAAGTGTTTTGAGCTCTACAATTAAGAGTTGGTTCCCTGAGCAGAAGAAGCAAATGAGCCTACGGATCTGTGCCATACGTGGATTTTTCGCTAAGAAGGAGCAAATTCACTCTCCAGCCTTTGCTTACAGATGGGCTTACCAAGGTGTTTCATTCTGACAAAACTTGCTGGAATCTAGTATCTTTAAGACCTTTCCACCTCTCTCCTTCCCCTCTAGTTTGAGGCAGTGAAATTGGTGAGGGAGTCCTTAAGTTATCAGAGGGTGGGAAAGCTGGCAAACAGATGAAAGCAGATAATGCGATTATGTATCATAAGAAACTTCTTGAGGTTTCTTATATCTGAAAGGAGGTAAATTAAGGTTAGAGAGCCATTTTCTGTGATTCCTTCCTGGAGCACTTATAACACCAATAAATGACATGCTGGTCTCCAGCACACCAACTCACCAGCTGAACCTGCTGCACTTGGTACAGCTCTTCCACAGATATTCCTGTAACCAAACATCCAAAGAACCACCCCATTGCTACAGTCTCTATCCCAAGAACATCTAGAATTAAACAGCAGTTCAAACGCAAAGTGCTATGACCTCCCTCTCAGTGTAATTGAAAAATATTAGCAGTGCCTTTGTACTGGCTCAAAGCTTTTGTGCTGAATTTGCATCTAATAAGAAGAGGCCTTTTAAGGAGCAAATAAATAAATAAATGGAGGAAACCTTCTCTTTGAGCTAATTTTAGGCACATCCATGCTGACAGCTGCTCTTCCCTGATATATCTCAGCCACATCCTGGAGGGGACAGGGAAACTAAGTGCTGTTCATGCCACTGCAGCTGAGAAAAGGCCTTTGTTTGTTTTGTTTTTATGGGACTGATGGTAGCTGGCTCTCCAAAGCTCTCTTCATCCTGGTCTCCATTATAATACAGGTGGGAACAGGGGAAGGCAGCCATGGCACTTGTATGGGTGTCCAAGCCATACAACATCAGCAAGCGAGGGGTTTCAATTGCCAGGCATGGGGTGTCAGGCTGAGGTTTGCATTCGGTGGCCTTTCCCCGTGTTGGTCCAGGGAAGAAACCCCAGAGCACTGGGATATGAGCCCAGCAAATGAGCCTGGCACATGAGGTTGACTTGGGGCAGTGAGGCCCTGATGGACTGTAGATGTGCAAGAGACAGCTCCAGGGAATGCAGCAAGGCAGGACTCGCTCATATGAGCCACATGTTCAGCCATCAGTGACCTGGCAGACCTGGCCCTACTTCTGGTGAGGTAGGGAAGACTTTGTCCTCTTCTGGTCACAAAGTAAGCCCACAAATGCTCCTTGCATCTCTTTAATCCCTGGGCTAACCCTTTCATATCTCCTTGCTTGATCTCACAAGGCACTGTGTAGATGCATAAACTGAGATGAGCATGGTAGGAAAAGTCCTATCCCATGTCCCATGCCTGGAAATTGAGAGATGGTGTGGCATAGATACTGTGCTTTGAGCTTTACCTGTAGCTTTTTTTTTTTTTTCCCTTGCTCAAATTAGAAACTCAGGACTTGTCTAGCTTGGATGATTGTTTCATTTCCTCGTTGAAAAGGTGATTACCCCTTTAGTTCTCATAATTACCTAATCAGCAAAAATCAAATCAATCAATGTTAATTTCAACCCTAATAAATATTCTCTGGTATTCTATACATTTATGTATATCTCAAAACTCATCTTAATTTAAAGGAAAATATGATTTCACAAGTCAGACCAACTTACTCAGCATCAGGTTGAGCAGTGTGCCACCCACACACCCTGTGAGCACATAGAGAGGGGACAATGTGGGGCAGGGGGAAAATGCACCTGGAAACTGGGGTGGGAAAGGCTGATGCTTAACAAGAGGCACATATCGTGCCACAAGGTGGGACCAGCTGGACTCAAACGAATCCAGATAGATGTTTGTCTCTGTTCTGTTATTGAAAGCATTTGAGGATACAGCCTCCATGGTCTCCCTGGGCAATTTTTTCAGAGCTTAACTGTGCTGATCAGTTGAGATGTTTAGAGATAGTGCCAAAGTTAAACCCTCCTTGATGCACTTTAAGCTTATTGTTTCCTGTCCTGCCCATACTGGACTGATAAACTGGATTCAACCTGGGTTACTTCTTCCTCTGGCAAGTGGATCTGGGGAATGATGTTAAAGAGTGAGAAATTGAGCCTGGATTGGCTGTAGTTGTTGCACAAAACCTGCCTGTTGGTTTCTCTGTGAGTTGGTAAATTCAAGAACCAGTTGACATGGGAGTGAAGCCTTTGCTAGTCTCTACAACCACAAAAAGTCTCAGCTTTTGTTTTGAGCCTCCCATTCAGGACCAGTAATGTAAGGGACCCAACTGGTGCTTGCCTGGCTTGTCCTGCTCTGTAAATAGGGCTGGAACATTTCTCCATCTTTATATATGTTGGCCTTGATGCTTCACTGTCATGGTTTCTCCTTCAGCACAGATCTTTGGAGAAAGGCAAGGGTGGAAAAATTTAGCATGAACCTACCTGCCAGTCACCTACCTGCTATTATTTGCATGTTAAGGGCTCAAATGCTTCTTCTGGCATTGGCAATGCAGCAATACTTAAATTGTAATTAGAGAAACTTAAGTCTCCTCAGCATTGTACCAGACGCTGTGATACCTCTGGCAGTTTTTTCTCCATTCGCACACTGTCATCATCTGTGCCTCCCTGCTGGCTGAAAGTTGCAAACAGCTCTGCTGGGCAGAAAAATGGCAGGAGCTTTAGGTCAGGACTCTGTTTTCATGTAGCTGGGTTCATATAGAGGGTTCATCTCCATAGCGGGGCATCTGCTATGGAAGGACATGAGCCATACCAAGAAGATACGGCTGACTTTTTGCTAGAAAACTGAGACTCCATGTGTGCCTCGACTCAGCTCCTCTTGTCAGCATACTCCTGGGGAGGAGCTGATTCTTCCTTCCTGCAACCTGTGCCCTCCTCCCAGCTGTCCTACATTGCAGGACTGTGCAGGACTTTCTCATCCTTTGGAGGAGGCTTAAAAGTCAGCAGGGTTGCATGCTGTGGTTAGCCTGGCCTTCAGTTTTAGAGGATGCTTTGGCCCCTGATGACTCCCTCTGTGGGCCTGGCCTTGAGGACAGATTCTAAGCAGTGAAGTATCAGTGACACATTTTGAGACGCTGGCACTGACTGTGGTTGTTGAGCAGGCATTCCTCTCCACTGAAACAGATTTTTTTCCAAGACTTTCCTGAGCAACTCCTGGTACAGGTAAACATGACTCATCTCTTTCTCAGGCCACGGGTGGTGAAAAATCCTCCTGTAGCCATGACTGGCAAATGCAGTGGCAGTGAGCAATCGTGGTCTGCCGGCACCCAGCCCCCGCATGGCAGATGGAGCTGAGAAAGAGGCATTTTTGTGCTATTTCTTGTCTTTCAAGGAAATTATTCCTGAAGAGGAGGGAAGGCTCTGCTCTGTGGAGATAAGCAGTCCCTTTGAGCCAGACCTCTCA
Source organism: Jacana jacana (assembly GCA_013400555.1). Taxonomy (NCBI): domain Eukaryota; kingdom Metazoa; phylum Chordata; class Aves; order Charadriiformes; family Jacanidae; genus Jacana; species Jacana jacana. The sequence continues at coordinate 104,654 of VZTM01015219.1, read as the reverse complement.
TCTTTCTTCCCAGTTCAGGAGACAGCATCCTAAGGGGTGGTGCAAAGGCAACTCTTGAGCCCGTGGGAGCAGGGTGAGAGCCCCAAGTTGGTGCCAGGGAGCCTGGATCCCAGCTGGCTGCCCTCAAACCAGGGAGCAAATCCTCTGCCCTGTGATGGCGGCACTGCAATGCTTGGGACCAACCCTTTCTCCGAGCCCTGAGCATAGACCCTGCCTGACCCTTCCTGCTGTGCTGTGGGGAGACATTTGAGCAATGTTTGGCATGACCATGGCATGGGCCTGATTACAGAGTATCTCAGATCCCATGGGCAGGCTTTGACACCTTGTGTGTGGCAACTGATTCCCCTGTGCTCTCCTGCTTTGCTTGGTGGAGTCCCCCCCACTGCTCCTGATGCCATCCACGTACATGTTGGTCAGAGGTGGCTCACAAGGCTCGTTTCCCAGCATGTCTCCTTGTGAGAGGGCTGGGCCAGCAGGCTCAGCCATGAGTATGCTGGCAGAGGAGAAGACATCCTCTCCACCTGTGGAGCCCTACAACAGCAGGCTATGCCCTGGAGAGGCCAGGAAGGAATGGGAGAGGCAATATGGGAGCAGGGAGATGTAGCAGGAGTGGGACAGGAGAGGGAATGAGTTGGGATTTGGACCATGGGATCATTGTAGCATGGCTATGTCTGAGAAGAGCAGCAGAGGAAGAATGGGACCAGATGAGCTGCTACAGTGGTGTGGGGCTTGGGTAGAGGAGCCCAAAGCTGGGATGTCTGTGAGGCATATTCTGGGACCTACTAGAGTTGACACAGCTGTCAGAGGATGGGAAGGAAGAAAAGCCCAGGCTTGGGAAGGGCTGGGGCTGAGACTGAGAACTGGAGTGACCATATGCCAGGGAAAGGCTTGTGGCACATCATCAGGGCAGTGCATGCAGCCCAGGGAATGATGGAGTTGCAGGTCTGGCCAGAACAAGCCCAAAGCTGAACTAGCAGGAGATACTGCATCTAGGTGGGGTGGGAAAGCTGTAACAGAGATGCCAGGCTGGTAGAGGAGGGGCTGTAAAAGTTCCTCTTGAGTCAGGACCCCAAACCTGGCTCTCGACACTGCCAACATGTGAGACCTAGCCATGTGACATATAGAAAGCAATGTGGTTTTTTATCAGAAAAGTGGCACAGGATGCCTGGGAGGGAAGGTTTGCAAGGGGTTCTCAGTAGAGCTGCAAGGGATGTCCCCTGCATGGCTCAGAAGAGGACGCCAGACTGCTCACTGGGCAAAGACTTGTGGGCATGTGTGGAGTGTAGATTCACGTTGGCCTCTAGCAATGGCAGGCACCTGCTGCTAATCAGTTTGGTAGTTCAGCTGCTCTGAGAGCTGCAAGTTCCAACCCTGCCAAGATAGCCTTCCCTAAGGTCTGACTATCCTTTTACTGTGCAAGTGAAGGAGCCAAGCTCACCAATCACAGTGCATCTGAGCAGCAGCATCTTTTGCCCTGATTGCAAAAAGGTAAATAAAAGATGATGCAGGAACATCTTCCTCTTCTCACTCCTCACTCCCCGTTTTCTTGGCTAAGCCTTTGCTCCTCTTGGGACATTGGACTCTCATTCAGGAAAGCAGCCCCGCTTCTCTAGTAGTATTTGTCCTGGGCACAAGGGCATCAGAAGCAGGAGCTTGACTGTCAGTGGAGCCGGGAAGCGCAGGCCTGTACAATCCCTAGGGGGGAATTATTTGTTGATTGCGTCTGTTTCCCAGAAGCATCACTCCAATTTATCCTGGGATTCACGTTTTTATCCAGCAAATAAGCACCTTGGGAGCTTCATTTCCATCTCAGATGTTAAATTTAGAAGTGGTGCTTCCCCTTCTCCCACTCTCTCCCTCCCTCCTTCCCAATGGCTCCTGTATCTCCCCTCCAGCCCCCACCCTCACCTCCAGCTCTCCCTTTTTGTCGCATTACATAGTAATCTGAGATGCATTGGCCGAGCTCCAGGGAACAGAATGTACTTGGCAGGGAGACGGGTCTTGATGTCTGCAAAATGTCGGGAAATGCAGCCAAGAGCTGCTAACTGGGTCATTAACCTCTAGAAGAAGAGCAAGTTGTGGAGCTGTGCTCTATCTCCCTTCATCTCACCAATAAAAACGTCCCAGCAATGAGCAAAGGAAGAAGAGGTTTACAGCTTTAAGTGCTAAGCAGTCAATGCAACCACCCCTCCCTGACCCCCCCCTTCTCCTTACCCTCTACCCCAGCGCAGTCTTAAATCTTATAAGTGGCCTTTTAAAATCTCAGCGTCCCGGAGGAGCTGTCCCTTGGCGCTTGTAAAGAGGCTACTGGAGCAAACCAGTCGCTTCCAGTGGCCTCTGCTCCTCCTGTTCATGGTCAGGGGGGCTCAAAGGAAAAGCCCTTGTGCTGGGTTGCAGCTCCCTGCCACTCTTGTGCAAGTTAGAACTGGGTGCCGCCATTGCCCCCCGGACCTCTGTACCCTCCTTCGCCATCCCCAGCATAACTGTAGACAATGTTTTTGGCCACCTCTTCTCCAGGGGTTGCCTTCCTGAGTTGGTGGTGCTGAGGCCAGACAGAGCTGCCTGTGTCCCCCTCATGGGAAGGCATATGGTGCTACAAAACAGCAGCCAACGTGCCAAGCAGCGTCCTGAGCTCAAACGATGCAGCCCATGTCACTTGGTGAGACCTGAAATAAAGCAAACCTGTTTGCTAATGGCAGTAAGGGCTCTGCAAGTTGGGAGGGAGTGTGTCCTCAGAAACAGGGGTCCTGTAGAGGGTCAGCCAAGGGAAAGGGGAATGCTGCACCTCCAAAGATCCACATCTCCCACAACCCTTGGTTCAGCGAGCAGATCACAGGATGGAGGCGGGCTGTGGGGTGGATGGCAGAGGGGAAGAGAGGTGCCACATTGCCACAGTCCTTCCTCAGGGGTGCTCTGTTTCTTTCCCTCTCCTCGCCCAGGAAAGCCATCCTTAGAAGCTGTTTGGCTGGCTAAGAACCTCACTGCACCTGGTGCCTTTATGTTGAGGTTTTTCCAATCAAACACACATTTCCTTTCTTCTTGATCCATTCCCCATTTTAAAAGAAACCGTAGGACTTCTGGGATAGGGAGAGACAGGAGAAAGCGATGTGTTCAGAAGCTGGGTCTCTCAAGGTGAGCCAAGGTTGGTCAAGGTGGAAATAAAGCCTCATCCCAGGAGCACATTGAGTCCTGGAGCAGACGAGGCCAAAGGTTGGTACCTAACCTGGCATTTAGGATATTTGGTTCAATTCCTTCCTTTATCACAGCCGATTGGTGTAACACCGCATCCTGGGGGCAATGCCCAGGGAAGGGAAGCCTGGAGAAAGACCGGGGTGATCCCAGCGGGATGCCGGGTTCCAGCAGCCCCTCTTTGGTTGATGACAGCATCCTGTGCCTACCTGCACCCCAGAAACCACAGCCTTCCCTCCGCTCCTCTCCTTTCACGAGGCCGTCTCAAACCAGACCGGGCAACTCAGCTGCTTGTTCCCCCGCCCGGCCCCGGGACCCCAACCTCCATCTCCTCAGGTCGCCCCCCCGCTGCCGTGCCCGCACCGCCGGGCGCTTCCCCCGGCCCCGGGTCGGCCGCCCTTTCCCCGCCTTTCAGCGGCAATCNAGTCGTGGTCGTAGGGAGGTGGTGGCAGCATTTAGAGGGATTGCAGCTCTCCTGAAGGCAGGATGGAGTCACCTCCAGGTCTGTTTGTCTCTAAGGGAGGTGTCTGCCACGGGGGAACCCCACCTCTATAGGTGGTTCAGTTTAGTTTGTTTTAACTTAAAAGTTCTCATAAGGTCAGGGCATATTAATTTCTTCTTTAGCCATTGTGCAGATTAATACCTTCTCTGTTTCCCAGCAAGGTTAACCTTGTCACCCACCAAAAAACTCCAATTAATGCAGCCTCCCCTTTCTCCAGTGCTAGCTCCCTGAGCCCCTCAATGTCAAAGGTAGTGGCAGTAAAGATGCTATAAATCAAGCCACATTCGTTCCTTCCTTCCTTTTCCCACTCCATACCATAACTGCCAAAGCAGAGACTACCCCAGTTCCTCCTCACTTTCCCAAACACTTCCTCAGATTTATTGGGTGCCTTGAAGACTGTGGAGAAAATGCCAAAAAACCCAACCCCAAACCAACCTCCTGAAGCCTCTGCTACCCTCTGTGCTATCTGAACTCTCTCTGGGGTGTCCAGCATTTCCACTGGGATTGGCTGTAGGAACATGGGCCAGACAAAGCCAGATGCTTCTAAGGTATAGAGATCTCGGGTCTCTACCAACTGCCTGCATAAACCTTTTGAGAGGAAATATTCTCTCTGAGGGAGGAGCTGAGTGAAGACCCCTTTGAAATCACTGACCCAGGTGAATAAACAGCCAGCAACATCCAAGCCCCCATGCCTAAGGCAGCAGCCACAGTGACACTGTCCTCCTTTCAGCAGCATTTTGCTTGGAGGAAATGAAAGCATCGGAAAAGGAAACGGGGCTGAAAAGGCTCAGCTCCCCATCGAGCGGGCCTTTGTTTTCCCATTGTGCTAGCCCAGCTGAGCCTGTGTTGGAGCAGAGCCCTCCTGCAGCTGGGCCCAAAACCGGCAGCCAAAGAGAAACCCCGGCAACCGTCTGTGGCGAGAGGAGGAGGGATGTGTAGAGGCTAGAGCGCTCACCCGTGCTGGGGATGAGAGGCAAAGGGCTGGTGGCACCCACAGCCCACTCCTGCAGCCCCAGCAGGGCAGGACAGATACCCGCCCTGGGGCAATGGGAGCATTTTTCCTGCGCTGAGCAGAAGTCACAGTGAAGGAGCTGCAGAGATAGGTCACAGGAAGCAGAGGTCTTGGAGAGCAGGACAATGGCTTTCAGTTGGCCCTCACCACAGTAGCATTGGCCAAGGATCCTAAGAAGGCCATGGCTGCAAGCTGATCTCCCAGGCCACAGCACGGCTGCGTGCCATGACCAACCACTCCATCAACAGCCAGCCCAGAAACACCATAGGCCCCACTTGGTCTTCTTGGCATGCAGTGAGAGCCTGTTTCTAGACATCCCAAGGGGTGCTGGGACAAAAAGTGGCTTTTGAAAAACACCGCAGCACGTTGGTAATGCATGTGCTATGTTCCACATGTGGAGCTGGTGGTAAATCTGACATCTCTGGCAAAATGCTTTCTCCAATGGCATGCTCAAAGCAACTGGGCATGAGCAAGGATCCTGCAGAACACAGCCCTGCCAGTGACCTTGCCTGACTTGGTGTCAACATGGGGAAAACGCTGCCTCCTTTTTCAGTAAACAAGGAGTTAAACTCAGATCTGCTTCCCCTCATTCTCCTGTAGAGGAAATGGTCTGTGAAGCCTTCCCATAGTCCCATCTTCATCACAAGCTGAAGGGCTATGCATGTGTTCCAGCCTCAACTACTGCTCTCTGAAGAAAGCATTTGTAGAGATGGTGGTCTAACTAGGATTTGCCCAAAAATCCAGACCAGATACGTCTTGAAGAGAGGTTGCTGATCAGTGGATGAGAAATCAGTGGTGAGTCTGGGGGAGCTGGGCAAGAGGGCAACCAGGGAATACCTGGGTTTGAAGACATGGTCCTCTCTTTCCCTCTGTGTCACTGATAGACAGGTAGCAAAAATTACCTTGAAGGCAGAAAGGTTTCCATATGGCTTTTCATGCCTTCCTTGCACAGAACAGGTCTGCAGAAACAGTTAAGCAGCTCCCCTCAAGCTGAGGATGGTGGTGTCCTCAGTGGCTGACAGCCTCGGGTGTCCAAGCTGCCTTCAGCCCAGCTGGCAAACCAGAGGTGGCAGAAGCATTTTTCTCTCACTTGGGTGAAGTTGGAGAAGGCTGCCTTGAGGACTGTGGCTTGCAATGACCCTGTTTAGTCTTTCTTGGCCTAGCTCTGGAGAACATGACATGACTTAAAGCAGTGAGAGACACAGATTTCAAGATGACTTCTTGGTTTCCAGACTGAGGGTTTATCTCTCCTGAATTCATACCTGGAGGAAGTTCTGGTGGAAGGACTCTGCCCTCTAACCCTGCTACCTAACACTGCCACAGCTGCTAGTGACTTTAAGAGCAGAATGATGTTGCTGGTGTGCACAGTCATGCAAATGTCTGGCTGAGTAAGGGTCCCTGGGGTTTCTACTTAAGTTTTTCAGTCTCATAACATTTGGTGGCTTTTTAAAGCCCTTCTTCCTGGATTTGTGCTATTGCATGAATGTTTTTATTTATATTTTTGGGAAAGGGCTTTTAGGCTGCATAATTAGTGAGGAAAAAAAGCTTCATCCTTAAAGGCTCCCCGAAGTAAATAAATTAAAAGAACCAGGACTTGAAATATTCTCTTTAAGCTAATGGTAGGAGAGACTGATGACTGGAGGCCTCTGAACTCCTGGAGTCAAACAACTTTGTTTCTGCTTCCTGAAATGCCTTTTTCTTAACAGACCTGTGTGTGTTTTCTCCAGCTTATTAAGGGTCGATTATGTTTTATTCATGCACAACTCAGGATCATCAGCAGTGTTTTACATTTCAAACCAAGCATTGCCAAGACTTCCCCAGCTGGAGGAAGTGCAGCTTCCTCAGTGCAGCTTGAGGCTATTCCTAGAGAAGGTGTCACGGCTATTAATATTTGTTACCCTTATTTGTTAACCTCTGGGATGAACTGCTAATGCTTGCCTCTACTGCTGCCTTTGCTGGCTCATTTGCCTTCTTTTTTGTGTGTGTGTGTGTTTGTGCTCCCAAAACTCTATGGCAAGTGATCATCTTTGTATGAGTCAGTGCTGAACCAATTGTTGCAGTGAAGTGTCAGATTTTATCCAAAGAAGGAGCTGCGCTTCAGCACTGGGTAAAGCATTTCTTGGGTGTACAGGAATATCTAGACAGCAATATTCAGTTGTCCATGGTTGGCCAGGATGTCGAGTAGGTGTCTCTACCTGTCCAGGGACCACTTGGAGCATCATAGCGACTGCTTCCATTTCCGAAGTGTTAGCCTTCCTACAAGTGAAATATTCCCTTTTTGTTGTGAATCCTGCAGGGACTAAAACACACAATGATTGCTGACCGCTAAAGAGAGGGGGCGGTCCTTTGCATCTGTAAATAAGAAAGGACTACCTGCTGAAGCTTGCTGAAGACAGAGTGGTTGCAACAGCAAGTAACTCAGCTATCTGAAGGAAATACATGAAGAAAGCCCCGTATCTCCTGCTGCCTGGTTGCTGCACAGCAAAGAGGGTCATATATTAAAATTGTGAGACTGTTTAAGCACTCTGTAATTAACTGCTGTCTATTTAACCAGACAGCTAAAGCAAGTTAATTCAGTGTCAGTTAGGAGACTTATTAAGTGTCTGTATTTTTTTAACAATTTACTGGTCCATCATTAACTACCCCTAGATTATCTTGTCAAATTGATAATTAAATGCCTCAAAAAATTCATTACAGACTCAATATATTAATAGGAATATAATTAAGTAATGTTTGCTTATGTGATCTGCAGTTTATTACCTGCATGCTGATTTATCTCCAAGGCATTTTCTAAACCTTAGTTGTAGACTATGCAGAATCAATACAGGCCCAGGAGTCAATAAACATTGTATTAGATCCAAACGAGCTATTTAATTGGGAGAATACGTTAAAGTTGTCTTCTGGATCTCCAGTGAGTTTGATGAGGGGAGTGTGACCTTACAAACACCGACTGAAGAACTTGCAGTTGCTGGCTGGTTGGTTTTTTCCTGGGTCAGAATTCCCTCCTGGAGCACAGGTTTTTGGTCTGATTTTGTTGACTGTTTGGTTTGGGTTCTGTAGTCTGTTAGAAACTGCCTAAATTGGTCTTACTGTGCTAGTCAGTTGGTGCAGCGATGAATCAGAGGCTCTATTTTGTGTAAAAAACCAGAGTTAACTCCTCTTGTCCTGCATAAGGAAGAGAGAATAATGATTTCCTTAAATTTGTAACACTTGGACTTTGCACATCATGTGGATTTTGCAGAGAACTTACAAGTTGCTTCATTAACTAGTTTGAATAATAAGGGATTAAATTTTTAAATTACGAGGGGAAAATAAATGCTTCTTCTGCTCTGAATAACTATAAAGATGGAACAAAAAAGCATCTGAGATTTGCTGTACCACTGAAATTCAGAGAGACCCTGTGCACAGCTGTGTTTAAGGACATCAGTTTGCAATTAAGGTATGTTATCGCTCGTTACCATCTGTTAGCTTTAACCAGCCTGCAGATAGGCTATTGATCAAGATAAATCTGCTGGGGGGCAACAACCACCCTTCCTCTGCAGCTGCGTGCACCCAGTAGTGTCATGGCATTGGTGACTTGATAGGAGGATGTAGGCTGAGCTTGTCTGGACCCTGGGGTTGTCTGTGGTTATGGGTGCCACAGCTGTGTACAGCTGCAGAGCTTGTGCTATGCTGGGTTTGTAGGCTAGAGCTCCATGGATGGTTGTGTAGCTTCCTTGGTTGTTTTGAAAACGAGGGAGTTCTCATTAAGATGGGTTTAAGTTTGTGCATATGCACGTATATGAAATGCATGGTTTAAAAATAAATAGTGGACTGACTGAATTATTCCAAATCCCAGCATCATAAAGCTTATGAAGTATGACAGTTATGTTTAAAATAAATTTTAAAAGGTGAAAGTTAAAATACTATCATTATAGCTGTTCTCTCAGGGACTTGAACTTCACTCTGCTGTTTGTTGATATTATGGAAATAACTGTATTGTCATGAGGAAGACATTTTGGCATCCTTTGGCCTAAATTATGTTAATTATTTTTTTTTTTATGTGGCATATCAACAATTTGTTGTAATATTTTCCATTGTGGTATTATCACATCCTTGGGGGGGTGACTATGCAATTGCTTTGCTGCTCCATGGTAGCATGAGCTATGGTACTTTTTCTGGGGAGAGGAAGGAGGGAAGAAGCTGATGATGTGTCTGATGGCTCCCTTTCCCCGTGTCAAACTGGTGTTAATCACAAAAAACCTACAGAGGAGTGTGTGAAAACAGATCTGAGATAGGGTTTGGCATGGAAGTATTTTGCAAGCATGTTTGGGGTTTAACTTTTTTCTCTAACATTAGGCAAATTTAGCTCTGTTTTTCACACTTAAATATAGTTGGACTATTTTGTTTTCAAAACTGGTATTCTACTGTTTGAATTATATGAGAAGCTGGCCAGATCCAAGCTGAGCATTCCTGGGGAAGAGTTCCCAGCAAGCATGCTTGTGTGCGTGCAGCCTTTGCTGTCTGCCAGGCTCTTCCATAAAGCGATTATAGCGCTATGAAAACAGCAACAACAAGGGAAAAAAAAAAAAAAAAAGGCTGGATTCTGCTCTGAAACACTTTTGCAATTCCAGGGAAGTCTATTGGCAGTGTGAGTAGAGCTGAGGGCAAAACTTGAGCTGGTATCTACAGGGCGCTTTTCCGTGTGTTCTCTATGTGCATTGTCCTTCCCGTCATCCAGACCTGGAACCTCTCAGGTCCTGACCAGGAATGCAAAACTGTTGTAAAATTTACACATGCTTGTCTACTAAGAGCCTTTGCATGGGGAATTTGGTTGGGAAATATTTTTCTGCTTCATCCATCTCTGAGCTTTACTGGAATTAAAGCTGAACCAAACTTTTCTGAAAACTTTGAAATGCTTCAGTAACTTCTGTTTGTTTTCCTCATGCTGCTGTGGTTGGCTTCTGGCTATGGCTGAGAGCAGCGCTGAGTCACTCAGTAAAGAAATCTATTTTGACAGCATACCCCTGGCTTAAGCAAGAAGTTCTCAGAGTTTGAAGACATGGAGAGTTCTGGATCTTGCATGGTTAAAGCCCAGATGTGCAAACTCTAAGGGCTTCTGGGAGATGACGAAGCTTCTGGAGCTGCTTAGACCATGTAAAACTGGCAGCACGGAGAACTTCATCCATCATTGGAGTTAGCTGAAAAGGTGGCTACAGCAGAAATCCTTAATCATTTAGTAATTTTGAGAGAGTCAAATTCTTGGAAGTTTTTCTGTTCTCTACTATGACTATTAAAAAAAAAAAAAAAAAGTGGTTATGGGGAGTAAAAGCTCCATCTTAATCACCAGATCTGCAGCCTCTGTGTGTTCTGAGTCATAGCTGCTGGCTGTGCAGACAATGGCAAGGGTTTTTAATTTGCTTTCTTATTGGTACAGTAAGTTTTAATTTGCTTTTACCTTATTGGTACAGTAAGAGGGGGCACAGCAAAAACAGGGCCAGAGATGGGATTATGCAAGCATCATCAAGGTGAAAAATTGGCCCAAGGGTTTTCCCTTGCTGGGGATAATACTCAGGAAAGAAGAGCCCAACTTTAGTCTCAGGCCCCAGCAGGAGTTTCCAAGGTAAAACTTGTGAATGGGAAGTAAGGAGGCTGGGGGAAGAGGAGACCAGTAGCTCCTCAGTAAAAGAGAGAACCATTTACAAACAGTTGATGTACAGGCTAAGAGACTGCCTCATTCCTCTGTACAATCTCATGTTAGCACCGCTTTACATAGAAGAGGCCCCGAAGCAGATTCCTCCACAAACTTTAGATTTGGCTAATGGGTGTTTCCCAGTGGTGCTGCTGTGTGCCACCTTGCAAGTGAGGTCACAAAGGAGGTCACCCACTGTGAATTCAGCTACCTTCTTTCATCTTGTGAGATGAAGATGTAAAAAATAAGCCAAGGATGAGAAAGGGGAAGAGTTAGGTCTCTTTTGATATTTGTTAGCTATGTGCCTGCCATGAAGAAGTCAGTCCTTGTTATCACTTCCTACATGGTGGGAAGTGGCACACCACACTCCTCACCCCGCTCACAGAAAAGGAAATCACTGATAGCTGTGATAGCTTGCTGTTGGGGCTACCTTCCTCTAGTTATCTAAACTGTTATAAAATATATCAAGGTGAAGAAAGGCCTCCTTTCATTTCCGTTGATGCAGAGCAGCATTTAGCACATCTCTACTCAAACATTATCTGTTGCTGCTCTGCACTGGCAAGCTGCCTCCGAGTTCTTCCTCTAAAGGAGTTGTATTTTAGTTCTGAGTATAGCATTGGTGACATGTGAATGGCCACATGCCCTGTACTTCCCTAGGCTAAAAACTCCCACAGAGTTTATTTTAAAGCAACCCCTATCTTCATGTTTGTAGATGACTTTGGGTACCATCTGGGAAAAACTGTTCTTTGTTAAATGCCCCTTCATTCCCCTTGGGATGTGTATTTCAGGCAGGAGATGCTGAAGGATGTACTGAGGACTGTAAAACCAGCTTGGAGTAAAGATGTAGGAGGAAAAGTACTCAAGCTGTTTTTCTGCTTTTTGCAATTGAAAGGAAGCTCATGATATAGCAAATTTTAAATGGCACAAGAAATTCTGTCTACTTCAACATGGCACTATTAGGCCAGCAACAGGGGGAGCAGCTGCTCAGTCATTGTATAACTGACATCACTGATAATGACCTTGGATTCATAATTAGGGTTGATGAAGATCAGGAGGAAAAAGGAAAAAAAAAGGAAAAATCCCACCCTTAGAAAAGGTCACAAACAACTGTCTGAGTGAGCACATCGGAACGCAATGAAGGCTGAAGAAACCCTGCCTGCCCCAAGGCCCCACAGGGGGTGAGATGTGGGCGCTTGCACTGGGAGAGGTTCCAGCTCTCTCTTGGTGATACCGAGCAGTTGACCAGAAATGCTGACATTTTAGGATGAGGTCAGAGAAGTTTAGATTAGAACACATCGCTGCTAAAAAAAAGTAATAATGTTTTTTTTTTCCTGGGAATGAATGAGTGAGTTCATGCCAGTAACACCAAATCTCCAGCAGGGCACACGTGGCCTGCTGCCTCAGGTACAATCAGTGCTTAAAAACAACAGACTGGCACACACTGCATGTGGATACCTCCTTTTTCATATATATTTTAGAACTCATACTTTGATTGTCACCTGAATGTGGGCACTGTGGTTTTCTTTCCCCATTCAGTGGGTCATTTGGCTATCATCCTGCATCCTTTCCTGAGGCTCTCTTAGAGTCCCACATAACCTTCATCCTTTTCTCTTTCTAGCAAAAATATATTTTAGGAAGTTCCATAATTGCATGTCTATATGGTGAGGTTTGGCACACAAAACCTGATGTGAGGTTGGCTTCTTTTTCTTCCCTTTAACTTACAAAGTTTAAAGTGGGTTCCTCTGCAGATTCAGAAAGCACGTTCTGCTGGGTCACGCTGGAGCTTTGAATCACAGCATTTGTCAAATGGGGAAGAAAAATACATTGAGCTTTCTGCTGCAAGCTGCCTTTATGGAAAATCCTGTGGTATTCCTGTGTATAGAGAATTGGCCACTCAGTTTTCATTGAACTGCTCTTGAGCTGCAAAGCTGTCGCTGGATGTGGCTGTGCTCGGGATCCGCAGTACTCTGGATTTCACTCAGATTGTCCTCTAGACTGAAGACCCACTGATTGTTCAGAGAGGGATCTCCAATTTCCTTTAATAAATAATGTTTGTGTGTGTTTGGGAAATGCCAATCATGTTTTTGGCAGCTACTGAAGCCTAACCTACAAGAAATGTAAAGCTGGAGGAGCACATTTTCCTTTCAGAGCAGTTTGTGTTGTGTTCCTGGAGGGGGTTATGTGCCTTTTTTACTGTGGGGTAGGAGGTCTGAACCTATTGCTTTCACAGCTGCCTTGAAATCCCATTAAATGGCTGCTTTCATGAGGCTGGTTCTTAACCAGAAGGCCTCTGGTACTTTGTGGAAGATGGATCCTGTCAAGCTAAACTTGGGATTATTTGTGATGAAATTAAAAATAAGGTCAATAAAGATATTTGTGGTTTCAGACTCATGAAAAATATTTGTCTTGGTACTCGTAACACTTAAACTAAAATGATTCAAAATCAATGTGGCAGAGTAAAAAGGATTAAACACTGGCTTGGAAGCACATCCGAAAACGTCATTGTAAACAGGAAATCAGAACTGAGTGGGAGTATTTCTTGTGGGGTCTCCGAGATTGCTTTGGAGCTCCAAATAATCAACTGCTTTAAGAGCAGCCAAGCAGAAAACGAGTCAGTGGTCGCATGGCATGCTGGCACAAAGCCTGGCCAGGGACACGCTGTGACCTGGGCCACTCTGTGAGCCAAGCAGGCAAAAGGCTGTACTCCCCGGAGTCACCCAGTGCCCAGAGAGGAAAGGTTTGTCAGCAGCCAGCTTCCTTCTGCTGCAACCATTTGCTGCTGGTACAGTCCAAGAGCACATGCTCTTCCAGGGGAAGGAGAAGAAACAGGGAAAAAGTATTTCAACTGCAGCTGTCCCTTATGAGGAACATAATTAATTAAATAGAGAATACTGTCAGGGTGCCAGGGTTCCTGTTTGGCTTTCCAGTTTGCATTGGAAGAAGAGTCACTGGTGCAAGGATGGGCCTTACCAGTTTTGGGTGAGATTGGACTAGGGAAGAAGTTGAAATGCAGAAGAGAAATTGCTTACGGCATGTGAAGAATGAGGCTGTTGTGGGCAAGATGCCTTGAGGTCCCTGACCTCCTAGTCGATGGAGAAAGTTCTCTTCTTTGGCCCTGGTGTATTCCTGGGCTAAGCCAAAAGGGGGTTCACTACAACCAAATATCCAGTCGTTTTCCCTGCAGCCTTTGCCCCATGCCTTTTGGACTCAAAAGGAGACCACTGCTCCTAGAGACCTGCCTTCCCCTGCTGCTGAGTTTTCCCTGGTTACTCTCTCTGCACAGGATGGACTGGTGGAACTGAGACTGGACAGAGGAGCAGAAGCGCAGTGTGACAACTGAAGGAGTAAACAATCAGGGTTAAATATAACAGTGCTTCCAGAGCTTCCTGAAGTACTCTTCCATCAAAATAAATGGATGAACCCTGCAATAGCCTTTGCTCTTTGCCAATGCAGGGCACCAGCTTAATGCCAGGACAGGTAATATCACCATTTAGAGCCTGCTCCAACCCTCTCACATGGGAGTCACAGTAGAGGAACAGCTCGGATTTTTTCATTTGAGATCTGGCGTAAGACTGAATGTGGATATTTTGGGGAGACATATGAGAGAAGATGGCCACATGTGTCCACATGGTGTCCATAGAATTGTTGATTGGGTGGTCTTGACTGTGATGTGATGTCCTGTCCACAGCCTCTGCCCACTGATGGGGCCTTCTCCTGTCTCACCTCCATGTGCTAGCTGGCTGCAGAGGAGCTGATGGGGGTTGTGCAGGCAGCATCACCCCTTGTCTGCAGACAATGGGACACTTCAGGAGGAGGGAGGCCAGGCTGGGTTTCTGGGCCCTGTGAATCTTGACGCTTTCTTTTTGCTGGTTTTTTTTTTTTTCATTTTTTTTTACCCTTTTATTTTTTTTTTCCTTTTCAAGGGCTTAGTTCTGTTTAGCTTTGCTTTTAAAGGGTGAAGAGGGGAAAAAACAGCTTCCAGAAAAAAAACAACAGCTCAAGCTCCAGGAGCCAGATCTTAGCATGAGAACCCAACCCAACGTGGAGCGGGGGGAGGGCTGTGTCAGATCACTGCATGCCTGAGGAGCAAGAATTCACTGCCTGCTGAAAAGCCACAGGGCTCAGGCCCTATTTGAAAGAGTAACATCTTTGATATAAAAAAAAAGACACAAAAGAAAACAAACAAAAAAACCCAAACCCCAACCAACAACCCCAAACCACCCAACCAATAAAAAGCCTCAGACATACAGGATCCCATTCATGGTAGGAGGGATTTAGTGGAAGTATTTTCCTTCTTTAAGGTTTGGCACAGCCTTAAAGGAGTCTCTTTAAAAGCTTCCAGAGCCGATTATATTTTGGATTGTGTTTCAAATCACCCTTCCCCCACCATGTTTGGTGGGTCCTCAAACAAGTTCCCAGAATAAATTAGACATAACGGTAGCAGGATTTTTTTTTTTTTCTTTTCTTGAGGAGGAGGAAGGAATAAATGACACCAAATTCTGTAATGGAAAGGAAAAAAGAGGGGGGGAGGGAAAAAAGAGTGTATCGGAAACTGCTGCTGAGTGACTCATGCTGCCGGACAAACGGAACCTCACTCATCACTCCGTCTTCATCCTCCTCCTCTGGTGAGAGAAAACGTCTTGGAAAAATATCAGCTCCCCCCCGCCCTGCTTCTTCTCTCGTGGCATCCGTACACAGGGAACCAGTCCAAGCCACAGCGATGGCTTCATGCGCTTCTTGGGGCAGGCGGGTTTTTTTGGTTTTAATAGCCAACTAGGAAAAGCCTCTGAGGTGACCTTGGAAAAATGTATGCACCAAAGGAAAAAGTTGTCGAAGGAGGGGACAGGGGGGCAGTGCTGGACTCCTTCTGTGCTTTATGTTTAGAGGCTTTTTTTTTTTCTTTCCTCATAATGTTTTTCCAAATTTCCACTGAAATAAATTTGCAAGTTATTATTATATTTTTTTTACGAGTGGGAAGAAAGGGGAGGATGCACCATGCTAAAGGCAGAAGGAGCTGGGCACAATTCCGACTTAAATAACTGCTGCGTCATAAAAGCATAAAGGGTAATGCAGAGGGAAGGGTGGGATGCAAAAAAGTTGCTCTTTCCCCTCTGTTCAGGAGAGTAATTAGCATTTTTATGAAGCATATCAACTGTATACAAATCAAATATGTTTTTATTACCATAAAAATGGGGGAGTCTTTCTTTCCTTTTCTTTTTCTTTTTCTTTTTTTTTTCTTTTTTACTTCTGAAAACATCTTCTGCAAATATTTGGCACTGCCTGCCAGAAAGCCACTTAAAATGCAGCTTTTTGAAACTGCCAGTTCCAGCCAGCCCTGCTGTGGGTACTACGGCCAGTGGCAACCCCTTCCCAGCAAATACCTTTTCAGCAGTGGAGTGGTGGGGGTTGAGTGGGTAGACACAATGGCTGCATTCTGCCTCACAAAAAATCTTGCCTATGGAGATGCCATGTTTTTCCAGGCTGTTGGTTCTTGCTTTTCATCAACAGGCTTGACATTAGGAAAAAGTTTTTCACAGAAAGAGTGGAATCAGCTGCCCAGGGAGGTGGTCGAGTCACCACCCCTGACAGTGTTTAAGAGTAGATTAGATGTGGTGTTGAGGGATGTGGTATAGGGGAGAACTTGTAGAGTAGGGCTGATGGTTGGACTTCATGATCCCAAGGGTATCTTCCAACCTAAATGATTCTATGATTCTAACAGGTTACTTCTGCCTCCACCCTGGCTTTTGAGATGGCATGAGTTAGATTGTGCACAGTGTGAAAACGGCCATGAAGAGGTGTACTATTCTGTTCGTCCATGCTTTTTGGGATGTTGGTCAATCAATGCAGTGTCTTTCAGGGCTTCCACTTTCCCTCCATAGCTTCCCACTGTAACTCTTCCCTTCTATCAGTGCCATTTGCTGTCTCCAGCTCAGGTTTGCACATCATACTGTCTGCAGAGCTGGAGGAGCTCTGAGGATGATGGATAGGAGTGGTGCTAAGAGCAGAGGGTGGCCTGTGACAACAGTTGGAGGTGTCCAGGGGCTGTCTGAGGATGCAGTACAATAGAGCTGGGCCAATATGCCTAAGCGCCTCCTCATGGGGACACACACAAATGTGATAAGAGACATTGCTGGTGGCAGCAGCTGCAAGTCCCCGACCTGAGTGGACCCTGTGGAGCTCAGCCCTTGTGCTCCTTCTCTCACCCTCAGCCCTTCCCTGGACTTCACAGTCCCCAGCATGATGCTTCATTCAGAGCCAGCTTCTTACCCCGTGCCTGTGCTGCCGTGTGCGCTGATGGGACAGCCATCCCTGCTCCTGCATCCAAATGCCTGCAGGCAGACAGGAGGGAAGAACCCAGCTTCGTTTCCCAGCTGAGGCCTGTGAGTAATTGCTGGATGCTAAATAACTTTCAGCTGGACTGTATGGGTGGTGGTGCCCGGAGAGATGGCTGCAGGGAGCAGCAGCTCTATTTAAGGCAGCCCCTACCAACTGCCTCTGGGCTATCAGTGGTGGGAGCAGCTGTGCCAAGCTGGCATATTGGCTGCTGCCCTGTGGGCTGAAGTCTCTGGGAGAGCTGTGTCTGTGTTGGAAAAGCTTTACTGACTGTAAGTGCAAGGGGTCACTCACCTTCCCTCCCCCACCTCTTCCCTTTCCTTCATTCCACAGGAAAGCAATCATAGTATCAAGTGTTTCCTAATAACTTTTTAGGTTGATGACTAATTTTTCAGCCATGCCGAATGAAGGGGAATAGTCAGATGTTGAGCCCTGCTATGAAATAGGTGTCCAAGTGAGAAAAGCATCAGGGAAGCTGTGCAGGAGGGGGGAGGCTTTTGAAATAGCCCAGTTTCAGGAAAGCCTCTGTTCAGAGCTTCCATGACTGGGAGGCTGAAACCAATCCATTGCCAGGTAGAAACCAATAAGAAAATGAGTTTTGGTGGAGTTAATGTTTGTGGCCTTGCCTTGTTGGCTATGGGAGGGAGACCTAAGCAGTTTTCTCTTAAAAGCCTCATCCTCCCCTGTGGAAAGATATTGGATTTCAATCTAGGCTTTGCAGATGGGCCCCAAATGAACTGGAGGGCTTGTGAAAAACGCGAGGAAGTCAGATGTGGGTTTGGATCCCAAAATTCCTGTTCTTAACAAGGAGCCATCTGAGTGCTGCTTTGGAGGCTTTCAGCCCTGAATTGCTAAACACTCCCTGCGGTGTCCCAGTCTGTGGTGCATTACAGGCTCCCAGGCGCTCTGTTGGGCAGGACAATGTTGCCACTTTGGGCTTACAGTCCACACTTAAGTCCATTTTGGGGACTGAAAGCTCCAGTCAGACCTGTGTTGTGCCTTCCCTGCTCTCCAGCTGTAGTATTCCATGAAGATTTAGGATGGTGGGGGGAAGGGAACAAAACCAGGATGAAATCAGCTTTTTGTGTAAATCAGCTGATGCGCTATATAAAATGCAGGTCTAGGTTCTGAAATGAGAATTTTCTTTAATAACAAACCAGGGTCAATGAATGTAAAGCCCCATGCAGAGCCTTTTACTGTGTTCGTCATAGCTTGAATCCTTTATGTTCCCTCTTCTAATGGCAAGTATTATCCAGCATACCTTGTTAGAGTGTGGTCTTTGGAGGGTGTGGAAGTTAGTAATGATGGTGCCTGAATGCAGTTCCAGAGATCGCTGCTACAATTCACAGCAGATAATAGGAGCCACAGCCAGACAGATAATAGAACCGACTGAGATCCATTTATTGCTAAGAGACTGTCTGAATATTTGTACATAGCCTGAGCCACTCCACCCTCCTTCATCATATTTCCCAGGAAAGGAGGAGGGGGGAAACAAACCAAACCAAAACACAAGCCTGGGGCAAAATGGGGGAGGAAGGGAGAGATTTGCAGACTCTGATGCATTCATAGCTCTTTTTTAATGGCTTTTATCATAACTGAGCCAGAACAGTGATGATTGCAAATGTGTTTGCTGCCTGCCTATACAAGTGGAGGTGTGGGACAACCATGGGGAGCATGTGGTGGATCAGGATGGGAGCTGAGCCCAGCCTGTCTGAAACCTAAGCTAACATCTGATCACAGAGCCATCTTACCTACCAGGTAAATGAGCAGCATGATGGAAGGTTTCAGTGATGAGCTGCCGGGAAAGGCAATAATGGAAGTAGCTAGGCTAGGAAAGCTTGACCTAATTCAGAGCAGCGTAATTCATTGCCACTTGAAATTTTCTTGGTCTTCACAGCCTTGTTAAGCTGCCTAGCCCTTGCACAAGCTGTCTGGAAAGGTAATTTGTGTGCCAAAACGTATATCTGTCATTTGTGTTACTTGGGGTTTTTGGTGTTTGACTGACCCTTCACTCACCTCTTCTCTAGGAAGTATTGGCAGTTTTTAAGGAGCAGAAAAAGCTAGGGATTTTTTTTCTTGCCTTCCAGAGAATTTTCTAATGTGGTATTTGCACATGTGGAAAGACAAGTATCTGTGATTTCTATTCCTGGTGGTTGCACCTTATCTTTCAAGAGGGCCCATGGCTGTGCAAAGCCTTCTCTTGTCCCTGGTGCCACCTCTTTCTGTTCAGTGTCTGCGGTTTCTAATATGTTCTTGGAGGAGAAAGGAACAGACCATGGCAATGTCTAACCCAGCAACAGGACATACTGATGATGCCACCTCTTCCTACTTCTTTTTCAAGGTAGTGAAAAAATGTAGGGAAGTTAACCTATAGTGTTCCTAGCTGTCAGGAAGGACTGTGGTTGAGGAGAGAAGCTTTTGTATAGTTAACTGATGGTCACCACCAACTCCTCACAGCAAGCCTGGCTGTGCTATGGAGGAACTGAAGCCCTGATGGAAGTGGATGACATGCTGTGACATATCACTCAGCAGGCAGGTAGGGAGCTAACTGGCTGTCCTCTCTGGCTGGCATGGTTCCCTGGCACCCTCTGCCAACATATGCTTGGATGTTGCTAGTAAGTAGATCCAGCCTTTCCCCCACCTTACCCTGTGCTTTGAAATGCTTTGTTTGTACTGTTGAACGAATGTCTGGGAGCCCATGATCTGAGGCACTCATGGCTACCAGATGTTAAAGCAGCTCAGCTGCTGTGGAGTCTTTGCCAAGCCTGTCTTCTGTGACTACTTATTTTCATGCTTTGTGCCCTTTTTTCTTTTTTTTTTTTTTCCTTTCATTCCAGAGGTGCTAAGGTTTTTTCTTTACTGAACAGGC
Source organism: Jacana jacana (assembly GCA_013400555.1). Taxonomy (NCBI): domain Eukaryota; kingdom Metazoa; phylum Chordata; class Aves; order Charadriiformes; family Jacanidae; genus Jacana; species Jacana jacana. Next base: position 85,078 of record VZTM01015219.1, on the reverse strand, counting down.
AGTTCATTAGCAGAGTTTCTTTTTTCCATGGTTCTTGGAAGCCACTGAGTTTGTTCTGTTCGGTAGTGATCTAGGTTACACTTGTGCTAAGGAACAAAAAGTTAACGCTGTTAACTTGGCCTTCCAGTACTTGAAGGGGGCCTATAGGAGAGATGGGGAGGGACTCTTTGTCAGGAGATTTAGTGATAGGGGTTGTGGTTTTAAATTGGAAGAGGGGAGATTTAGATTAGATACTAGAAAGAAATTCTTTACCATGAGGGCGGTGAGACACTGGATCAGGCTGCCCAGAGAAGTTGTGGATGCCGAGTCTCTGGAAGTGCTTAAGACCAGACTGGATGGAGCTTTGAGCAAGCTGGTTTGATGGGAGGTGTCCCTGCCCGTGGCAGGGTTCTTGGAACTAAGTGATCTTTAAGGTCCCTTCCAATTCTAATCATTCTATGATGTGACAACCTGTTCAGGTGCAAGTCTTTTCACCCTCAGATCTGCATCACTTGCTGTTGGTAGGTGACAGTAAGCTTGCAGGTAAAAGGAGTAAGGGCTTTGGTTGCAAACCAGATCTCCTGGGCTCTGTTCTTGGCTTTGAACTGGTGTGTGACATTGGGCAACTTGTATTACCTTTCTCTGCCATCAGGACTGTGAGGGGCCACCTCTGTGTTCTTGAGATTGACTATTTAGGGCTGACAGATGTTGACTGTGATGGAAAGTGAGGGAGCAACAAGAGCTTTTACCTTCACCACTCTGAATGGGAGATATATGTATGGACAGTGGCAAACAGAGCATCTGGACATTCACTCATCCCTGAATACAGCAGGTATACAATGTTGGGGAGTCCCGATCTCCCCTCTGCTACTCTAATAAGGATGCCAGATGCAAGAGCAGAAATTAGGTGTCTTCATTGTAGATTTCTTCTCCCACTCATCCCTTCTTTCACATTGTCTTTGGAGACTCAGAGATCTGTAACAAGAGGCATTGCACAAATTTGTAGCATAGCTATGCAAAATTCCCACTATCTTGGGTAGATTAATGAAGGCATGTTGTTTTCCAGCTGGTCGGAAGAGATCTTTGTCTTGGAGAGCCTTTCCTCTTGTGAGACATCCCCTGGGAGGTTATGTGGAATAAAGCTTCTGCTAGCAGCAAATACTGGTCTTGAAGCATTTCCCGAAGCTTTTGTGGAAGGAGGAGGTATGGGATTTCTCTTCTCCACTGAAATTAAATGCCAGCATTTTATGACCCCTCGGTTGGCCCTTTCAGTGGAATGATCCCACCAATGCTCTGGGAATCTGGGAAGACAGCAGAGTTTGCATGCTTTTTTTT